>JAQIXS010000056.1:0-76505 GCA_034700785.1 Rossiulus vilnensis
TCGAATGAATGGTATTGCCTGAAATGGTCCAAATGCAGGGATTTCCCATCCAATCCAAGAGCGTTCCGGTAAAAAAAAATTTAGCACTACACCACTGCTATTCACCTAAGGAATTAAAGAGGAAGTGTTATAAATTCAGGAACATTTAAAAGTGCGATAAATTGTTTAAAAAATGAGCCATTCCGATTTTAAATTGGATAGCTACTTGCTGAACAAAATGCATTTTAGTTTGCAATTACTTTAGGTGGGTCAGTTTCTTTCCTCGTAAGTATGTATAAATAAATCATGATGGTACACGGGTACACAAGATTTAAAAACCTTTCAATCTTATTTTATTGATTTGCTTATGCATACATCCTAAAAAGATAGTACCTTACATTTGTTCAAAACCTTCACAATGCACGAGCGGAATGTGCTCCTAACTGGCGAGCAATTGTTACATGCACTGAAGCTAACACAGAATGCCCATAAATTAAATACGAAATAAAAAATCATTCTTCGTTAGTTTTTTTAAAGACAGCTTATTATTTCACATGAAAATCTAAATAATAATCATGCAAACAGGAAAAACCTAAGATCATTTAGAAATTCGCATTTATAACACAAATGGGATGTTTTACTTCAAAACTGAGCACTCCAATAACATTGTACTCATTCGAAATCTTACAAATGCTCTTGACCAGACTTTTGACTCAAAGCAAATGATTTTTCTGCTTTTGTAAAGTTTTGCTTATGCATAACTTGTGCAACCCGTTAGAAAGCGACTGGCATTCGTCTAACCTAATAGCACTATCACGCTCCGCAAAAAAGCTTCGCCGATCTCTTATTAAAAATTGAAAGCATCCAAAACATGACGTCAAAAGTATTGCGAGTCTAACTTTAGTTGATGGATGGCAAGCTACGTGTCGTCAATCATGCCACATAACGCATGGGAAGTTCTTTCTTCTCAGTGCATTTTACCTTGCATCTCATATATCATCCATTTCCTGTTACTTGCCATCCCTGTTTGCCCCGCTTCTGTACTTAACAAAGACATCGCACCACGCGTTATTTTACAACAATAATGCAATCCGCCCTATTTCAGAATTTAAAACATACCAAATAATGAGATTGTATAATATGATGGCATGTGAGTTCTGCGTGCTTATCACTCAAGATTACTTGCTATATGAATCATGTTTTCCTTCTAAATATGAACTGCTTGTTCGTTGCAAACTTACCCTTCTTTACAATTTTACAATGCAATTTAATGTTTATAAAACAGTAAACGAGATTTAACATTTCGCTAATATCATACATATTTACGACTGCCTTTTGACAAAGTAAGAATCTGTTTTGAGCTTTACTGAGTCGTCAAGTTGGTCAGTTTACATTATTTTACACGGATTATAATCGACGGAATAATGTTGCTATTTTTAAATTTAAATTTCTTACTTGCCGGCTTTAAACAAATCAAAAGGAATGACGTCTCTTATTGAAACAGGATCAAGTCCATTTGCAAAAAAAACCCACCTCAAAAGTCTTATTTACGAGCTAATTAGTGCATTTATGATCACTTTATCTAGGTCTATCACTACTGAGGAGCTTAAACCTCGAACACGACCAAACAATAGGGCATCCTGATGTTCCCTTAAGCCAAGCAATTGCAAAAAAACCACAGTTTGATATCTAATAGGCAGAAAAGATATTCAAATACAGGAATTTAATATTTAAAAAAACACGAAGAGAGATTATAGAATTAGAAGATAATAAGGACACGGTCCTTACGGTCATCTGTTAAGGTCTAAATTTCAAAAATAAAGAAAAATGGAAACATTCAAACAATAAATATAAATCATACATCGGAGGTCTGGTGTATGGCTTGCTCAAGCAAAACGCCTAACATGAAGGTTTTTTTACCTACACGCAGAACTGCCCAACTGGCAGCTGTGGTCGAGCTTATATCGCTATTTCTGTTGAATTGATACGTCTTCGAAACTCATTTGGGCCTCGCTTATCGTCGAAGATAAAACCCCTAGAGCGTCGCGATAAAACTTTGAGAGATGATGAATTTCGGCGAATGCGACCTAACGGCAAAGCGATATCCCTGAGGAGAAATTGAGGCTGCGATTCTCTCACTTCTGCCAACCAAAAGTCAAACGCTTGAAGAAGTGCGTGAAAGGCATGGCCCGGATGGGGATTTGGTCGATTCAGACAGGTTGCGACTTTAAATGATATTTACGAAGTCGAATCGAATCCGATGGGATTTCCCTTTTCCCGGTGAAATAACTAAATCCAACAAAGGTGAGGTGATATACGATTTACTCTCCTCTGCCACTGGCTCGTACAAATTACGCTAGGCAATTTCAACCCACTGTAATTGCATTAATCGGCATCAAATACTTGGCACAAATCGGTTTTTTTGTACCCTGGTTCATTAGACAATTTGTGTTCACCGACGGATTGTTCAGCGAACCTAAATTGACAAATTTGCGAAAACCAAACTCTGGATCGTAACGAGGTTTTTTCCCTTTCGATCACCGCAGTAAAAAAAATCGAAAATTAGACTTAAGTTAAGGCGAAAGGAATGCGAATTACCAAAAACGCAATGAAAATATTAAGTTATCCTCTTTAGCAGATAAATTATACATTATACAAACGTTGAAGAGGAAAGAAAGAAAGAAAAATAACGACATTCTTAACAATAGAACGTCATTGGTTCTACGATATAAAACTATCAGCAAGCTTAAAACCGAACTGCAAAGTGATATCATAGAACTCGATCTCGTGCATGTGGCACCCAAATCGCAACAGAAACAACGTGCTTTAACAAAAAAAACTTCAACATATAAATAATTTAAATAAACGAAAGCCATAACAAACGTTTTGAGACTACATTTTGGCATTTTTTAGTAGTTTTAAAATTCACGCAAAAAATATAATACATGAAACTAAGTATGAGCTTTTTTTCCGTTCATTTTCATTTGCATATTATTCCCCGTATAATTAGTTATTTATGAAGCGCTCTAAATTGAGAAAGTAAAAAAGAGCCGAGCTTCACTTTTTTAAAAAAAATACGTCCCATAAATTTATTATATAACAGATTCTTTCTTCGTCATTTTTGTTTGCAATTTTGTGCAATTCATAAAATTTAGAAACGTGCTCTTTTCAAGTTTGTCAAATATTCTTGCTTGTTAATCATTAACCAAACAGAAGACAAATCTTGTTTCGAGATAAAAAATGTGCTTTATTTTTCGGAAGTTGAAATGCGTTTCAGCTCAGTTCATGAGGAGTTGATATCTGGGACGCCAAATTGTTGCAATGGTGAGCAATGCACTGACAGCTCACGCAGAATGGCTGACCACCATATTTGGCACTTTCACGCCAGACAACGCCATTAATTTTAAATTAGCTCGCTCCACGGCTAATGCTCAACATGATGTGACCGCTGATTCAACGAATAAAGGGGAAAAAACACGGTCCCCAATAAAAGAATAACAAGATTCAGTTGGCAAAAAAGAGTAACGAGCTCCAACATAAGCCACTGCACCAGCATGGTCTCGTAGAGATAACGATTACGTTAAATATTGGCGATATACTGCACATGTACACTCGCATTCGGACAGTGGTCAAACGGTCTCTGGTCAGCGCCGATTTCGAAAATCGAGGATTCGGAAACAGCAAGATGATATGTACAATGAAAACGAAATGAACCATGACTCCCCCCCATGACGCTCTCAAAAGGAATTCTGAAATGGACATTTTATTTTTACGCAAAGATGCACTCAAGTGATGTTAAATGAGTTTAAAACGATTTTCCATAGAATTTGAGTGAAATTCTAAATTGATTGCAAAGTGCATGTTTTTATTGCAAAGATAAACAAGTTAACCAAACCATACCTGATTAAGGTGCCAAACGGATGAGGTTTTGGCGATGGGGTCGGTCACTTGGGTGCAGGCGGCGCCAAATATCAAAACTTTCGGAGGCTCCTTGGCGACCATATCGAAAAACGTTTTGATTCCCACTGCGGCATTACACTGGAAAAAATACTAATTATTAGAGGTGACCACACTTATTCAGCGATTAAAAGTTGGTGCTAATGAAACGTCCGTTTAGGCAATAGTGACGCTACAATTCATAATGGTTCTGCCCGGTCTGACGCCAAGCAACAACAAACTTTGTTATCACTACCAGTTAATTTCAGATATTTGCGATGTAGGTTGGGACTAGTTGTAATTTCACAGAGTAATTTTCTGTCATTTATCAAGCGTAATACATACTGTGTACAATGAAATTATAGGGATAAATCAACTCTAGAGAGAAAGCAGATATGCACAGATGTAGGTTGAATTGCAATTATAATTGTTTAGTTTTATAACATTTTTCAAAATAATCTCTTAGCACGATCATACAGTAAAAATATGAAGTATATAGGATTATGGGAAACGCAAAATACATTTGGTATTTATCATCAAAATACTACACTTCCTTGTACAGTAGATGCATTAAAATAAACAGCAATGAGTATTAATATCTATAGTTAATAAATATGCCTCACAACACATCGCACAGAATCACTGGCGAATATTGACCATTTCATAATATTTTAAACGCCTATTCTCCAAAAGTGAATTTAACAGGTTATACAGTATACACGTAAGATAGAAATTATTGAACTTAACTTCTGCAAAAAAAATTTCAAGTATGTTGCTGATCAATAAATTGTTAATTTTAGCGTGTTTCTGCACGTCTTCCACATTTCACAAGCAGAGCAATATCGTCAATTTTTAATGTTTCTTTATGGATTACCTCAAAACCTTTTACTTAAGTGATTTAAGGACTTGACATTTCGCTCCTGATTTTTCGTCGAACAAATGCTGAACATCAAAAATTTTCAGCTTTGCTGTACATTAATGTTAAATGAGCCCAGAGTTTCGTTTTGCATGCACTTTGTTTATGCCCATTCACAACAACTGTTTCCGGCCAAACTGTACGTTACAGGTAATACTGTTTGTATAAATAAGTTAATGAACGCAAAATGTCAAATGGTGCTTATTTCTACGCAGTAAAATGGTGCTCGTTAAAAAGGCGTGGTGATTTAGACAAGTCACGACACGCCAAAACATCATTTGTGAATGTAAAAAAAGCTTCATTAAGCCAGGGTGGCACAAAAATAGATGGCTCTACACCAATAATGTAGATGATATCGTATTAAGTTGACAGTTATTGTTATTTGCATTAAAAGCCTGCTCATGCATACCATTTATTGCGAATAACCTTTACTAACCCTTTATCAAATAGCTTCTACTTTTGTAAACACTTTTGTAAACAGTATCAACTATTTATGGTCACATACGTTCAGCATTTTTAGGGCGTTTATTTAAAACAATTATGGTAATAATGATAGGAAAGTTTCGAAAAACTAATATGATCAATAATAATGTAGATACATGTATTTAGCCAATTTTACATTTGATGTTTCAAAAAAATGTTATACAAATTAAAATGACCAATCATGGATATGTATTATGGCAAATGTATAAAACGTAGGATAAAATCCATGATTGACCCTTCTAGCTATGTATCATGGAAAAAAACTCATTATACAAGTATGATTTTTTGGGCGGGTCAATGAATGAGGTGAAATTGAGCCCATTATCTCATCCTCTGGATTTGCCAAGGAATCTATAGTCTGTCCAAAAATAAAATATTTTGTCATTCTGAGTCAATACAATTAAAGATTTCAAGTTTGTAAATTTAGCCTTCTAGCAAAGAAAGCCACACCGATGCCTAACATATAGCACATGTGTTATGAGACAGACATGATTAAACGCAAAACAGGCTCTTTCCTTCTACTGATCCATTTGAATTGACTGCTTATTCTAGTTTTAAACAGACTATAGTGCATAATTATTAGCAAAAAATTTGGCAAACCATCAGCTAGTTACTTCAAGCTAATATATTGACTTACAAATTAATAATGAATTTTAACCATAATTCCTTCAATTTGTTAGAGCAATAATGTATCATAAATGTTTGGTTTAAGTACCCCTACCGAGTGTACCACCTGTCAATGGGTTCTTGGAACATTATTAAGTTTCTGGAAGAATCAGTACATCGACATTTCCTTAAAAACCAGCTCTGGAGAACCGCGAACATTAAGGATAACAAAGTCAAGCAAGACAATCGTGCTTCAGCCAGTACCCAGAAATAATGTCATCAATCTTGAAACATCTATCAAATTGTGGCTTTTCGTAAAATAAATTCAACAAAGATAACTCAATAAGCCACAAAAAAAGGTCTTTAGCTGTTTGTGATTACGAGCATTTGGCATTGCCCAGGTAACACCGCTTCAATCTCAAAACCATACTTTTGTTGATCAGTTAATGGATCCTAGACCTTGTCAGGCCCGGTTGACATTTGCCAATTTTTTCCGCTAAAGTGCAGAAGTTGCTCTTTGGCAGTTGATTCGCCCTGAGAAATTGTCACCGGGACATAACAAAGGCGATATAGATGTCAGAAAAAACAGCCTTGATACGCTAGCTGCCCTATCCATCAATAAGTCATATTAAAGTCTGACACGATTTCATTCCCGTAATGCGTACCGGATCAGCCTCAGATCGAAAAACAAACTTGGATTACGAAAGCCAAAGACCAAAAAAAAAAGACGCAGCGAGGATAATTTAATATATCCAGGCCTTTTTTTGCGAAATACTACACGACAGGACAGACCCTACAGCGGCATCAAAAGATGAGGAAAAATGGCAAGGGGCATCGTATTCGCGGTACGTGGCTGAAATACACATTTCGGCCATATGTCAGCAGGCGGACGTGCTCTTGCCTCTGGACTCTTACAAATAAACAAAACTCGACAACTTGGATAAATCTAAAAAGATCGTGTTGTATTGGCAATATCATGACATTGTCAGGCACCGACCAAAGATGAAGTCATGCGAAAATAAATGGCTTCGGACACTGTAGATAACCCAGGACCATATTCAACCATTACGTCCTCTACTAACACAAACAATTTGTTTAATCAAACTCAGGTGAAGAAGTTAACATATGGGCCATATTTGACTTATTTCATACACGGTTAAACCAGAAATTGGCCACAAATAGACCTATATGATCATATATGCCCATATATTGCTTATCTTAGGAAATAAAATCCATAAACACCCATTTTACATATTTGCATACAGGCTACAGGTATACACTGTATGTATGGTCAAACATATCGCTGTGTCCATAAATGGAAAATACATGTACTATACAATAACTTATATTTAAGTTAACATTATTGTTTATATTAGCATGTAATACATTGCTTAAGGGAAATGAATAGTAATGCGATTGTCTTTAAGTAGAAAATCGAATATATTCCACATATGGTCAAGTATGCAGCCATATATGAATTTATTTAATTCGGTCGTATAACACATTTTCTATATGTGACCATGTATGTAGCCATATAAGGCTTTACCTAAAGTTGCCATGCATGATGAGGTCAGCATATGACCATATATGCCTCACATATGGATAGTTACGTCATATATAACCCCATATAAGGCCGGGTAAATGTTCTGCTCAATTGCGGACCTTGCACGCTCATTACTAATGACATTAACAATCATCATTACTCCTTACTGCCTAAATTACTAAGCAGCTGCGATCGTGTAAGTTAAACTGAAATTAAATATTTGCCATTAATGATGAGAAAGTAACAATCGTGTTCGACTGACAAGTAATGAAGGAGTATTGGTAGTTGGTAAAGGCATTAGTAGTGATCGTGTTAGGGCCACAAATGATATGCCAAAACCTCCAAACAGAACTTGTCATAACATTTATTTTTCATTTATATGGATAAAAGATGGTCAAAATGCATCAATCATGTGTTAATCATGCATTATTCCGGATTATTTATGCCACCAATAGGACATGACCATCTCAATGATCCACTGGACATTAGATCATCTGCAATACTAACACAAGTTTATGATCATTTCGCTCAATTAAATGCGAACAAATTCGCCATATTTCTTCCGGATTATTTACTGACAGCCATCATTTCTCATTTATTTTTTAAAAAGCTTACGTTGTACATCTGAAAAGTATCCATGCTGGGTGAAAACATTGTCAGTAAGAGTTCAATGGATCTTCTGGATCTTTTTAGAAATGCTCCAACTCCATTATGCCCTCTTCATATCCCGTGGCTCGTCATACTTAGAGAGATGAAATGAAACGACACCGAGCTATCGGTGTTAAACGCTAATTTATCTCTAATGACAAAAAGATTAATGAAAACGAAACGAAAGTGACACCATGCCCATTAATTACTCTGGCCTCCGCTCGAGGCGCGCACACCAGGGAGGAAAGAGCTTGTTCATTAAACACGCCAACAAACACAACGTCTCAAAAATGGTTTCCAGTATATAGCTGCATGTCGATGCCGAATTAGGCGTTAATAAAGCAAAAATGTAAATGAAGAGGAATGTGGCGTTGAAGCGTGTAATGACGCTCATCGACGTTGTCATTGGTGCGAACAGGAAGCCTTAGGGGCCTTCGACAACATTTTGCGACTGTCAAAAATTCTGTGTGAAGATGTGCAGAAAAACGGAAATAAGAGCGAGCAAACGCAATTATAAAAGACAGATTATAGAAAGAATAAACAAGAATTTTAAGAGTTTGTTTACTACGAGGATTTTTTGACGTAACGTTGATAAACATGCAGACCAGAAATCTTTAACAAATACGAAGTTCAAGAAAGAATTAAACAGCTCGTCGATTCAAAGATCGAAGTTTAATCTCTGTCAGAAGTTATCATGGTTGGGATGGTGATTAGAGCCGAGGTTGGAAGGAGTGGCGAATCATAAAATTCGCATTGTGGGAAAAGTCAGCAAATTTAGACGTCCGATTTCTATACAGAACGTCTGCAAATAATTGAATTGTAACAATTAAATATGGGCACCAGAAATTGCCATTAATGGAACTACACTGTATAATTCAAAATATGTCCATATAACTACATGTATATCTTTATTTATTTTTACATTTTGTCAATTATTTTACAGTAAGCATATATCCTGTGGGTTTAACTTTTACAATTCAAGTTTTCCTCTATTATTACATCCATTTATATTTATTTATTTTAAAACTATTTATTTAATTCAACCAAGTGCTTTTTTCATGCATGGCAAAGTATTCAGCAATATATGGCATTATCTCACAGTCATATACATGTAGCACTTTCTGCATACAAACATGTATTTGACCATGTTTGCAGTTATATATGTATATGGCATTATATGGCCTTATATGGAGTCATACATACCCATACATGCCTCATAGAGGATCAATTATGGATTATACATGTATTATCCCATTTGAAAATGTTAAACTTTGAAAATATTAAAATGTACATTATAAGCCCAAAAGCATAACTTATAGTTAGCCCAATATCGTTCATGTCAAATCTTCGCTAGCTACGATTTGCATTCACAGTGCAAAGACCATTTACTTTCTAGGGTGAAATCTTCCGAACACAATTATTAAATAAGCATCTCCTACGTACTCACTCGATACACATTTCTAATCCCCCTTACATTACTCTTAAAAGCACACGTCTCTAAACTGTAAGTAGGAGCGTAATGCGATTATTCCACCTCATCATTAAATCCACCCATCGTAAATGTTAAATGCTTATTTTTTGTTGCTGCTTAATTTGTCTTCGGAGTTGTTCAAGCAGACTATATGCGTAGACAGATCGCTTTTCTTATCCCCCCTCAGCCATCTAACTGCCTCTCTCAAAACACGGGCAGATTTCAAACTCTCATTTCCCTTCTGATGAAAATAACACCATGCTTAAACTTTTCCGTGCATTCGCTTAAAAGGCCTAGGGGCCCTAGGCGCTTCTCCATGCACACGTTATATCATTTATTCATCTTGCAAATCGCATTCTATCATTTCGGGAAAGCGGCAGAAAAAATTCGTCTCTAATTCGCATTAAGTATTTAAATCGCTTTGTAAAAGGATGGAAAGTTGAGCTTCGTGCACTTGGAAAAGCTCGTTGGTTTCCCTTTTTATACGTACATGCAGAAGCTTGCAGGATGTCTTTGCAAGTCGGGGAATTAAAGCTTCATTATGAAGCGTGGCTTACATGAAATTTTGGGAAACTGCATGGGCCAGATGAATGTTCGGCAATTAGTTTATGTCTGCGTAATTCTAGAACGGTAAGAGCTTGCACGATGAGACTAAATGCCGGGATTGGCGCGGCTGTAATTATGTTCTTAATACACCGTGCTTTTAATCAAAATAAGCATAGCGTATTAAGTCAAAAGGCACATTTTAGAAGACGTTCAGATGCTCTTTACATATGGCCTCTTACGCATTTAAAATGCACAAACATGGAAAATGTCTCTAGTAAATACATTAAAAAGAGTATATTTTAATTTAAAAAAAATTAAAATAATGATCTCACTTCAGTTATTATTTAAATTATTTAAAATCGTAACATTACTTTTTAATTAGTTGCACAATTTAATTAAGATAACTGCGTGACAGAGGAACTATTTCAATCTAGATGAATTCTGCAAATGGAGGATTTGTGAAAGCAGTTTTCAGTTATTTTACACTGTAAAATTAACCAAATATAGTCTGTCCAACAAGAGAGTACACTGACGATTGTGAACTTAAGCAAATCAGAGATATTCAGCTTGTAAATTGTCATCCAGTCATGGAAAAAGCCACACCCACGGTGCGTGTGAAGTCATTAAGGATCAACAACTAAAAACGGATTAAAAACACATTATTTCATTCTATTGGCCAAATTGAATTCCCAGTACGCTCTCTTGATGGTGAGACTATAGAATGTATACAGTATAGATGCATATGTTTCATGGTTTTATTGAATTAGTATGGCATGATTTCTTTGCATTGGTCAAATGTTCTTAATTGAAAAAGAATAACAATCTGGCATTATGGAATACAACGAAGTTGTTTTGTTGCTGTCTTTTGTTACTATTTGTAAATGTAGTCAGCTGCTTATGAAATGGTTCATATGCAGCTCTACTTGCGTTGTGTCTCAATTTAAATGGTTTTTATAACAGTGAAGAATTGTAAAAAAACACATAGAGCTCAATTAATAAATTTAAGAGAGCGAGCTCCTCAATTAAAGTTTAAGAGCTTAAAGAAGTATGTAGTGAAAAAAGTAAGTTTTAGTTGAACAAGATACTATTTATTCTCTTGCTTTAAATTCTTTAATAGCTTGAAACTCTGATTAAAATACTCGAGTAAACTGAATATAAGTAAAAAGTCTCACAAGTATAATTATTGCACATTTTACTTAAAGTGATAAGAGTGTGGACTCAAGTTATTACTCAAGTCATGGTATTTTCGCTGTTTTCTCTATACATGTACATTGTAAGCCTAACTTAAAATTAATGAGCAATTTAAATAAATGGATGAGAGCAAATGGACGGGTGAGAAACTGGGAAAAGGGATGCCATTACGTATGATGGACAGTGTGGTTTATCATTCTTGATACGCAGAGCCCTTTATGTTTATCTTTTAAATTGAGCGCAACTTGAGATTGAAATTCCCATGTAAGCGATTGTCCGTGATCGATGTCCAGGGCATTTAAAATACATGTATGCGAAAGAAGCGGAAGTGTCGCCGTACCGTAGCAACAATATCAGATTTACAGAGTGCAATGGGTTGCGGATGGATCATGCGTTAAGCTGTCAATATGTCAGTTAACATTTTCTATTTAGTCACATAAATAGATAAACGTTCAAGCATGCAAAACAATAGACGATTGCACCACTTTACATTTCAACCTATGATGAACAAGTTACCGATTTATATGTTGCTCCGATAAAAAGCCGGCCATATGATAAGTAGAACTGGCGTTACAACAGATTGGCACAAGGGGCTTTGAGCAGTGTCTGCACTGAGAGAATTTATTCCTGACATCAATGCATTTATAGATCTTAAAAATAGGTAAAAACATCGCTCAAAAATGTAGGTAAAGATGTTGTCTAAAAATCCCATTTATAAAGTTCTTCAAATTAGAAAATAAATTAAAATTGCTGTTAAGTTTTCTGCATCTACATGTATATGTAATTCTTCGACAACCTGTTTGACAAAATACGCCGAATCATAACGCAAATTCATAACGCATTCTGCACAAAATCAAAGTTACGTATGTTTAAAAAATGATCAAAAATCAATTAAGTAGACGTGAAATTTTATGATAAAATTTATAAATTAAAATTGGTCATCTAACCTGTAAATACTAAAATATGGATCAAAATGAAAGCAGTAACTGTTACGTTGTAATTTATAGTAGCCTACATCAATAGACTAAAAAGCAGTAGGAATACATGTATTTCCTTAAAGTAATCGGTCAAATGTAACTTAAGCCAACTTCTACTTAAGGTCAGCGCGCATTTCCTATTTATGGTCGAGCTATTTTAAGCGTCACCAATCGACAATAAGATATTGTTGCGACCTCGATTGCAAAACAGTCTTTCAAGCAAACACATCAGTTGGTACCAAGAGAAATAACACTATTTATAGAAAAACAACAGTTTTTATCGTTAAGAATTACAACATCACATCATGTACACCCGTATTTCGTTTTTAAAAGGGCTTAGTTTGTATGTCGTGATTTTGTTCAATATTGAGTTCGGTTTTCAAACTAATCCTTTCATTATAGCTTATAAAACGAAGTGATTAATACTGAGCATAAATGTAATCCTACGTTATTTGACTAGCTCAAGGGCTTTAGTTGAATTAAATCAAAGAGTATTTATGTTGGGTAATGAATAAACCATTATTTACAACTGCAAACAAACATTACAGCAATGGGCTTAAAGAAGCCGTTTGGACGAAAAACATCCCCGATGGCTTGCAGGATTACGTCAAGAAAAAATATGATAATACATGTAGATGTTATAAGCAGACGAGCTAACATAATGTTACCATAGATACGCACTATTAAAATTAAATATGATATGAAATGTTTATCCTGGAATTATATAAATTAATTTCATGCTGTGTCTAATTAAATTCGATACAAAAACATGTTCCCATCACAGTGTTTCCATTTCTAAAAATAACACACTTTCGAAATAACCAGGAATAAAGCTCCCAATGGCGTATTTCAGAAATACGCAAGCACAGTCAATGTTTGTAATGGTTATAGATTAGCATCCCATAACTCGCGCACGACATTATTTCATTCATCAAAACCCACATTCATTTTGTTGACCCTCAGTTCACCCCCACCCCCATATTTGCCCAAGGAACCTTGGCACGATGGTGGCATGGCGTGCTCATTAATGTCCTCAAATCGTACTTATCGACTCACAACCAGAGTTAGATTATTTGCGCTTGGGAAAAAGCTGGTTATCGATTAACGAGCATTATTAATGCGAATCGTGTGTACAAAACTCGAAAACCTGTATACACTATGCTTCTACAGTAACAAAATTGGGGCAGATTGTCGTTTGACCTAATTACCGTTGAAACGAGGAGAATGGTTACTGGGCTACTCATAAAATTCAGATATATTAATGATCAACTGAAGTCCACTTCGAGATATTATTTTTTGACTAAAAACTACATGTATTTTATTATCAGTCCTCTTGGCACGCAATCACTCATTGCAGTCATGTAATCAGTGTTTGCATATTGTCAGGGGGCACATTCTATTTAAACATTCAAACTTTAAATTAATAGATAGTTAACAAATAGTGAATTTTATTGTAAATTACGTCATTTAAGAACATTGCTGTTAACACATGAATGTTTGTGAGGTTTTTTAAAGTGCTTTCAAATGGAAAAATAATAACCTCTAACCAACTTACAGCATTAAAATCTGTTCAATCACTACGAATGCTGGATTTCAACACCAACAACAACAGATTTCAATGCATTAAATCCCACTTAAGCACAATTGTTGCTACTAATTTGTTATTCGGCAGTTGGCCAATGAACACAAATTTAGACGGCCTGAAACGCCTCCGCAGGTGAGCCCCGATTCAAACAGCAAACAAAGACAGACTGAATCTTTTGTTTGCAGAATGGCTTTGCATGGAAAACTTTCCCCATGCCTAAAAACCTATCTAAATCCACTCCACTTTTATAATCAGTAAAAAAAGATATACATTATACCGATAAGCTAGTTCGCGTGCTGTTACACTGGGCAATAAATTGGAAAAGCATTAATTTTCCTTTTATATTCAGTGCATAAAAGCAACGCCAGACATACTTGGACAAACAAAGTATGGCTAAGCATGATGCGAACGACGTTAAAGGAGGGAGCGGAATTGACGTAAAGTCCGGTTGCCTGGATTTACATCCGGTTCCCCAGGGACGCATATCGCTTATTCTGTAAATTGATTTCACCCAAAATCGCATTTGCCCACCGAAGCTCGTCTATGCAAAACAGGACCATGAATGGAAATTACGCTGAACGAATAGCTCCTTACACAAATAGGCTTTCGATACCTATTAAAGAAAACTGTCGTTTCGAGCGTCTCTCCAAAAGAAATACAGGATAATGCGCATATAGACTCACCGGTATTTCATCAATTTCTATCAACAACAAAAAAACGTCTTTTTCGAAGCAAATTTTGCATGAATTTAGATTCGCAATTCAGCCGTGCGTTGAAAATACCGAAGTTTTTCTTAAAAAAAAACAATGTAAATCCCGAAGCAGAATCAGATGAAACATATGCGCATCCACGTGATAAATTAGCTCGCTGATTTTATCCCGGACACCCTTTCTGAGACGGATTCACTCAGAAATCCTCTTTTGGGATCATTGCGTCCATCGAGCGTAATTATTTCTTGCTCGTTATCCAAGCGTGATGAAATCAAGTGGAAAGTTGCCACCAACAACAACTAATCTAAGCATATCTTCTACAAGGTGATTTAAAAACACAAATTTCAATGTAACTATATTCAGAATGGATCATGCGCTTTAAATGTAGACCTAACGATTGTAAAGCAAAAGTTCTTTCAAAAAAATCCGAGGTAAAAGCCAATTCCCTGAACCAAGATTTAAACTAAAGTCACTGCACAAAGGCATAAAGAGAACGCCAAGGACCCACATCTCTCTTCGCAAGGAATGGTTGTTTATATTCTATTGGTGACTAGTCTGGTATTACGCAACATTTCGAATTAAAAATGTAAATGATGCATCTTCAATGTTTTATCTTGATTTAAGATTTTCAAAACAGATGCATCTTTAACCGCTCTAAATCTTGCTTCTCTTGGCGACGAATCTTTACAGACAGATTCGTTAATTGTTAAATAACCTGTTTGTTTTCTTTTGGCATTAACTTTATTTGCGCAACTCAGTCAACAAACATGCAGCACATTTTTCAAAAAAACAACAAGATAAATTAAAAGCAGTACTTTTAAATTAAGCAAATCTTGACTAAGCCATTGCTGCATTACCTCAATTTTCTTAAAAATGCAGCAGTTGCATCAAATAGAAATAACATGCTGCGCTAATGAGCAAAACCTTGCTCATATTTTTCACGCGAACGTTTTGAAACTTGAGCTTATTTTTATTCATGCGGCTTAAACGAACGACAAGACCAAAATTAACCTAAGCCTTAATCGATATGCGTGTAAAAAAATTATTTATTACCTATTTGTTATAAGTTGGAGGAGTTAAAAACTGGCTTACATTTGGAATTAGAAACGCTGATATTGTTTTGCATGAACTCCTGCCTGAACTTAAACGAAAATGCCTTCCAGGATATCCTTTAAAATTCAGTCAGGTTTTCAGAGTGAATGAAGTTTTACGATCATTTCCTGTAAGCATTGAACCGAACGCACCAGGAACTGGTGATGTGTTCAAGAATCTTCTTTGCCTGTCTCGGGGCAGATTTATTACTTTCTTTTCCTTACTTTTCCCTCATCATCCGTATCGTCCAATCTGAAAAGACAACAGCGCCACATCGAGCTATTTTATGGCAGATGCGCATTTATGGCCTGGCGTTACTGTAAACGGGGATGAAGAAAGGCAGCGAGATCCACGCAGTGAAAATATAATTTCCAAATGGAAATCCACTCCTGCATAATGAAGGTGCTTGCTTTAAAAGTTCGGGGGAGGGGCAGGATGGAAAATGGCGATGTTATATTAAAAATCACCCCATGCATTTGCATGCAATGCCAACATAAAGCATTCTTGTAGAACTGCGGCTAATCGCAGTATGCAAACTACATAAGGCAGTTTATGGGGCATAAATTTGGAAGACTTCTATTCCCATACTATATCATGTTCATCGTGATTAATGGAAGTTGCAACACCGAAACGTGCATGTAAAATCCACGTTTAGATAAGACTAGGTTTTGCTCAGCTTCAGAAAGTTGTAAACCTATGGTAATTCTGAATAATAAGTGGATGGACTCAGATACGTTTTAGGTCCATTTTTGCGAATGGACGTCATTCTGTTCTATTGGTCATTGGTCAGTCTTGGACAGTTTCAGGATCTGTTTAGAGACGCCACAAAAAGACTCATAATTGGCATTTCCTAAAAAAGTCATTTGAATTACATTTTACAAAATTAAGCGTGGAAATGAGACGTTATTTCATATTGAAATTGTTTTTAATATGGATACAGGATAGTATGCTAGGGATTTTATGACATGTAGTTTCATTATTTTTTTCCTATTGAAAATACGTGATTTTTATCAAAATAAACCGAATGACGTCTTTTGGACTATTTGTGGTACAAGGAACGGGACGGAACGATTGGGGTGTAACTTTTTTATGAACATGATTTGTGGTCCCTTAAAATATGTACTGTAGGACAGTTCTGTTTACTAGTATAAACTTATGCATTTCGAAGCTAGAAAAGCAATCAAGAAATAACGTATCCTACATGGAGTCAAAAAAGATATTTTACGATTATGCGAAAAGCTGTAAATAAATCGATACGCTGATGCAGTATACAACAGTTATTTTCATAACTTTTTTGTGTAAATGCAACACTCGACGTAAGAACCTTCGATGCATCATTCTTAAGATAAGTCATTACACCTCAAATAGTTTTGCAAAGAAAAGAATAAAAACGTAGGTTTTGCATGTGCATGTATTTAAATTTCCTTAAACGCTTTCATAGGACGCTGACTGACTACATTGAGTTAAACGATTCAAATTGCAGCGTAGTTGCAATTCCAAATACGATGCAAAGTAATTCTTACATTTGCAATTTTTATTAGATAAGTTATCTAATGATTTTGCTACATGGGTACTGAGACATTCTAGAACTACGAGCAGATGTGATATAACAAAATGTGCTAAAGAAAGACAACTTCGTTGATATACATCAAGAAATAACACGAATTAATATATGTAAAATGGAGTTGAAATGAACGTGCAATAAATATAAAGCTTTGCAACTAATACCTTAACTACACATCGGGGGCATCTTGCCACTGATATCACGGAACAAACCATGGCATTAAGCTATCACCGCAATAATCATTGCAATAATATTCCTTTTGGAGTTCCATGATTCTTAAATTCTAAACTATAATGGACCATGCTATCTATGTCCCCTAGACGCTTGCTTCTTATTAATCCCAATTGACGTCTCATATTTCTCACATAGCTCTCATTACCTCCATTGCTCCCGTTGGTTTTATTACAGAACGAAACAGAAATTTTCCGTCAGTAGGCCTACTATTTAAACCTTGATATTCCACACTATAGTTCAGTGTTGAAAATAAGGACAACATACCGCTGCTTATCGAACACTTTTAAAAGATGTTTATTGCAAGATGGCTGGCAATAAGAATGAGTAATACGTACAGCCAAATAAAGATCTTAGAGCTAATGTTTACTAGAAACTGGCACTGGTCAATAGAGTTGCTGAACGCGAAGAGAGTAAGTTCACCCCATGTTTAGTTAAGGGTAAAGGTGAGGGATGTTTCATCGTAAAATAACTAACCAACGACGCCACCATAACGGCATCCAGGAGTGAGCCGTTTTCCCAGCTGACGCCCATAAAAGCCCCAATAAATTGAGGCCGCAAGGCATTTCTACCTGAGAAATATGCGCCGCAAGCTGATTTATAACGGCCGCAAATTATGTTCACAGCTCCATGAAGACCCGCTTGGTCTGAACGCGAGTTATAAATCGGTATTAAGAGCCCCCAGCAACAAGAAAATCAAGCAAATCCATGGCGGCAGCACCACCTGAGGTCTCGCCGACTACTTTATACTTAAACACCCTTTAAGGAGTCGCCGCAAACGAGTTCGAATCGGCCGCATAGTTGCGATTTAATGGACGACATAAAAGCGCAATCGTTTCCACTTAACGGCGTGGTTTGTGTAACACTTCGTTAATGGGAGACACCACGGCCAATTGATTTTAAACGAGGGGTGCGAGTAACGAATTACCATTTTATGGCCAAGGATGGACGAATGCCCTATCTGAATCACTCTACCTGGACGAAGAACAAGAGTGGCAATGGCCAGATACTTGCTCTTGAAGAGCATTCCACTGGATGTTGTAATCCCATAACAGGACATTGGCATCATTGCGCTTTGAACTTCATAAGACTAAAAATTAAGTCTTTATAACTTAAGAAATCTAACGCCTGCAATTGAACCGTGCCAAACCATAACGTTGTAAGTGCCTGTAAATAAACTTTTTAATTAAGGAAAAAAAACTGAATAGTTTCGAGAAAAATGTTGTTAGTGCTAATTTGATTTCGTTCAAACAACGAGTCCAAGCGTTGTGCACCATTGACATTAAATTAAGAAACCTGGTGTAACAATATTCTTCCCCCCCACAACCACCGAATATTACCAAAGCCGTTTAAATTATCACGAATTGTACAACACAAAACATCTTTCGTGCCCCACTACTGCACCCCCAACAGCATTTTTCGGGGTTCCTCACCTCTGTAGTTGCTGGGGAAAGATTCTTACAACGAATTGAGATGAAAAAAATGTCTCCTTGGGGGATGAGTTGGGGTGGTCTGTTACATTGTTATGGCTTAGCATCCATCAATGTATGCGTCTGAATGTTGGTTTTCATCATGCTGAGTTGCTTAGCTTTCAGTTTACTTAAATAATTTTGCAGCCATGGTAAGTTTACCATCCATGAAATGAAATGTAAGTAAACAGAGAGAATTCAGCCAAATACTAGAAATAAATTAAGGAAATAATTCAATATTGTCAATGATCTTCATTCTAGCTTAGGAAGAAAAACAAATTCACACACAAAGTCATTGGGCATTTCACTCAGGAAGCAATGATAGAGCATTATTTGAAATCAAAGTGGATTATATCGTCGGAAATTGCGGCAGGACATGGCTTAACAGAACGAAATGCTCCGTGTTAAACGTTGACTCATGACATTACGAGCATGACACAGCCGCAGTGCCCAGCTCAATGAAAATAATCAATGTTACAAACTTACAATTCATTTCTGTCATCGATGTCACGTGAGGCATTAAATATATACACGCCCTGATGGGACGTTGTCGTTTTAGCGTGAGATGCTTGTAATTAATGTCACGTTACACTGTTTAAACATGCACAAAATAGCTTCCGATAATTACCACGATAAGCTAAGCTTTATAAGGTGATATTTGTATACACTTGACCAAAGCTTATGTCATCTTGTCAACGTGTTGACTGAAAGAGCACTATCATTAATCATGATGCGAAATTGAATAAAATTTCCATTTAATTTCTATTGTAAATATCTTGCTCTATCTAGTTTAATAAAAAAACCCGAAAGGATGTCTGTTTCCAAAGTTTAAGTTAGCTTTAAGGTAAATAAAAGATTCCATTCGTTGACCAAGAGTCCAACAAAAGATGCAAATTGTTTCCTGTTCTTATTTACGCGTACAGATTTTAAGATCCTATTCAACATTTTAAAATATGGGATACTCAAATGCAATTTTTATGACAGCTTCTTTGTTTGCTATGCTTATCATCCTACAAATATAATTAAAAATATATTTATCAAGTTTTGAAAATTCATTAAGGCGCAGACATAGAAAATGTTGCGTGTGCAGTTTTCTACGAAATGCCACACCTAAGAAATATTCAGAGTCAAACGTAAACTTCTAAGCTCAGTTAATTATATACTACAACAAAGCAAAAATGAAATATGGATTTAAAGGATCTTCAGTACGTCGAACAACGTTTTGATGTTTTGCTAAGAAAAATTTGATCCGACAAATATAAAGCAAATATTTTCTCAACGAAACAGAAATTTCCCAGTAGATGTCGAAGAAAAGAAATGGCTGATTAGTTTCAAAATAAAAACCTACTTTGTCAGCTCCAGATTATCAAATTCATCAAAGGAAACCTACAATAACTTGCTAGATTAACAGGTGAAACGCTACATAAATATGAGTCAAGAGGGCATATCTCTATAGGGATATAAAGAGTTATGTACAAAAGTTCAACCTCGGATTCAAACTTTGTATACAGTTCTCTAGGGTTGTGTTTGATTTTGCTTTTATTGACTTTTTGGACAAAGTTATATTTTGTTGATCTAAATTCCCTCAGCATGAACTTAAGCAAGATATCCCCATATGTCGACAAGATCAATAAGTGTAAAATAGTTATTTTAACATACATTGTTTTAGAGAACAAAGTAAGCACGGCCATGAAAACAAGTAGTCTTAATTGCAATGTTTGAACTGTGCTATAATATCCACACAAAACACCGCACACTCTTATGTTATTCTAGTACTATTTAATAAAAGACAACATTTTAAATATTTGTTATAAAATCGCATAGCATAATTATATAGCAAAATATCATTATCCGTATTTTAATTTGAATGGCAACTTCAAAAAAGTATCCAACATAATTATACACGATTCTAAACATTTTACATGCATAACGCTTTTCAACAAAAGCATCACTTCATTTATTTAAAGTAAACCCTTATTGGAACAATGGCACATGTATATTGCCAGACAGATTTTAAATTTAATTGCATTTTAAATTTAGAAGATTGCCCTTAGTGACTTGTAAACATTTGACACGTTGTAAATCTGAATCTAGGATGAATCTAGGATAAATATTCAGTACTTATTTACGTTCTCACAAGCTCGTTTTCAAAATGATGAAATAACTGTCAACTATCTCGTTACTCGACTATAGGTTAAACGTGAAAACGTGCCAGGCATATAGAAATGCTGCGTCGCTATAAAAGACATATTTAGCGTGTAAAAGCATAAGCTCTGTTGTAAGAGCGTCAGTATTCCTTTAATTATCATTATCAAAACCCGCACCGCCATAACGGATGGTACGCGACGGAACCTTTGAGCAGAATGGCAATTGTGAGACATTTAACAAGAAAGATTGAAACTGGTGATAAATAAAACGTAATTTTCAGTCATTTGCTCGCTAGATAAAACCCGACCGTCAACCGAGAATCTAACATGCGTCGTACATTCGGGCGACATGCCTTATCTTTTTTGACTCCCGTTTTCCTTGACGGTGAAGCCGATCTCTGAACACTTGTATCCGCTTTTGCAAATGCTTCAACGCAGAATGTCAAAAACGTCCAAACTCATTTTCTATGATAAATATATTCTAAAGGCGCGCCTCATTTCCTAGTATTGTAAAGACGAGCATATATTTATCGCAGACTTCTATTAATGGAGAAACGATTAGCGAAGATGGTTTCTAATTAATGCAAACGCGAATGCTGGGATGCGATTTACCATAAAACACGAATCTATCAACATTATGCATGCAAGGCCGTTCAGTTGACTTAACAATCAAAAGTAAGAATACGCATGTGAGAGCCGACCATAAAAGACGTCCTAGTTTGGAGGGAAGGGGATTTGAAGGAAGGGGTGGGGGAGGGAAGGGGGTTGAGGCGTATTTAACAGTTAATAAGTTTTGTGATGTTTTCCCACGGCTTTCGATGTCTGAAATCACCATAGGATGGTCTAACCATTGTCATCCTCTGTGGACACCCCCTAAATGTTTCTACGTGCATCTGTTAAATTTATTGTTTCGTTTAAAACACTTCTTTAACTCAGTCACCAACGGAGATAACGGAATTAATTAAATGACCTGTTAAGAACAATGTCGTTAAACGACGTCACTTTTTTTATAATCTTCTTATTCCGATGTCATCACCAGTTAACTGTTATTACCTGTACATAAGCTGTTGACATGTAATTCGAAATGTTACCTCTATATTTATAAATAGTCTGAATGAAAAATAAAGTCAGCTATCAGCCATCAATCTCCCAATATTGATCCAACCGAACAATTTTCCAAGTGAATAAACAGCTTGAATTAATAATAATAGGAGATGAAGCAATAGGCATCGCTGAGTTCAATTTCTGTTTTCCTAAAGACTTCTGTCGCCCCCAGTATACATGTATATGTGCATGTACACTGTACGTGCAAAGTACTTCCAGACAACTCATCGATTAGTTTTGATAAGTTATATTCCTCCAAGTGAAAACACTGAATATGCCGTTTCCGCCATTGATCGAACTTTTACATGGTTTAATATTGGTTGCAAAAACGATGGGGCAAAAATCCCTTGTACAGAACCCACACTGAATGTTTATTTGCAGTAGGAAAAAACCTCTGTCACAATAATCCATTTTATACAAAACAAGAAAAGTTTCTAGTCGGTAACACACTATGACAGCGATTCACTCTGAAATGCTAATCCCAAATCTTGCTCTCGCTATGGGGCAGGACATGGTTGAAAAGCTGAATACGTTACGTAGAATTGCAAATCCCAAACAAAGTAATCAATAGTCGGTTCCATTATGCAAGTATTTTTTATATAAAAATCAAGGGTGACTGAAGCACCAGACTATGAAAGCATATGAAAAGAGGACGCCGAAAAAATGACTCCATAACAACAGAGAAACAATAAATTGGGTTTTATTACCGGTGCATGTTGTGCTTATTTTGTGTGTGCTATCGCTCGTCTATTTGACAGTCACCTGTCATTTTTTATTATTTTTGAAAGTAGTTTTTCTCGTTGCTTACAACGGTATATTTGACAATAGTCCGTCGAGCGAAAGAACTAGCAAATAGCTAAAAAGGGTAAATCCCACGGGGCTGCCTGGCTCCCAACACACATTATAGAAAGCTTTCAATCAATTTTTCATGCAAATTGACTTTTATCTAGATAATATACTCATCCGTCACCTTTTCATTGGGGTAAAAAATTCCGAACGCGCAGTAATAACGAAGTTCAATTCCTTTTCTCCAAATGTTAAAAAAATAAAAAAAAAATAAGTCAACCGGAGTATCAGCAAAGAACCTCTCGGATTGCGAGGCAAAAAAGTAATTTAAAGTGACTATCGAGGGAATTTTGGGAAAAGAAAATCAATATCACCATATTTTTTTATTAGTTGCTGTGCAGCCCTTTTCGAACCGAAGTTACTTTGATTGCCAAGACGCTTCATAATTAAGAAGAAAATTTCTTGATAAATGCAATGATATATCGGTGTAATGCGAGTTATATAATTGCATTTACTTCCAGACAAAAAATTCCTACGTTGGTTTGGACAATGCAATGATGCAAAGATGATAGGATGCAACAAACCCACATTAAATGAGAGACGACGTGTTTACCGGACCATTAAACCAGAATTTAAGCTGAAATCGTTGCCTCATCCCCATGGCAATAAGCTCACCTTGCGTTTACTTTTAATGGCCTTTTCTAAATACGGTCAGAAAGGAATAATTTTCAACAAAGGTCAAAGCTGCATACGCTGTGGTTGAAGGCCATTGTGAAATGACGACATTTACTGCAAATTTTGTCGCATTATCGCAGTTCCCCTGAGTTTGCATTTAATCCCAGACTGAATGCTAGAATTAACTTCCACATATCGACCACTCCCTTCAGTGTGTATCCACAGTATTCCCAAAAGCAACCGTGTAAACACGAAAAATGAGCTCATGTACACTGTAGCTACGAATATAACCAGAGTTTGCCAACTTTATTCGCCCCTCATAGTGATAACAGTCATGTCTTCGCAATGGACGCGTAGCATGTCCTTATTTCCAATGGCATTCATTTACAGAAAAAAAGCTTAAACGGCAAAGGACAGTCCACAAGCTATGTTCATCAATATATCGACTTTTGATCTCCCAATACTTCCCACCTTGATCCATCTCGTCCAGATGACGTTAATTCTAACGTTTCCAGCATATGTTTAAAAATGTTTACATGTTGAATGACATCACATTTTAATTTAAAATAACATCTCAATGAGCAATAGCGGTCGTTCATGACTGGTGGTTGTTGTGTAAAGTATTCTAAAAATAAGTATATCAACACAAATGGATGTGTGCATGCTGAAGACGTTGTAGATAGCGACGTTTTCCAAATCGATCTGGTAACGTTGAGCAGCATCATCATTTATTAAAGATGTACATGCATAGAAGTACATGAGGTTCGTAGGATAATGGGTCACTTTCTTTAATGATACCGTATTGCATTTGGCGCTGTTGGTAATATAGTGTCTCATGCTAAGTACCTATACATGTAGTTGTTTATTTGTGTAGCATGCACTTATTTTACACCCCATAATGATTCCATGGACTGAGGGAGAAGTGGGGGAGGTAGGAAGTATGTATTTGCAGGATTAGATCACTTGCTATGTTAAGGGGGAGGGGATGAGTTATTCGATTCGGACGATAATGGATTGGTCACTAAAAGGAAATTTAGGAGATCAATTAGCCGGTTGTTTTCGAAGGACGTTTTTTATAATAATTAATTTTAGGACATGAATTATGTGTAACAGTCCAAAAGTCATATGGAATTTTTTGTATGTGCCAATCAAATTGTGCATTCTAACTAGCATTACATAAACTCCTATCAATTCAACATTGTTACAAAAGTTGTTTTGCATTTAATAAAAATAACCATATGCCCTTATAGGTTGTTGAATCAATTTACAGGATTATTAATACAAACACTACCATATAAAGGAGGAAATGAATGCAAAGTAAATCCCAAATGCACACATCTAATTTAACTGCTAATTAATCACATTGATATATTTTACATTAGCTTATAAATGATGGATTTTGCTAAATTGTCAATAAAAATTGCATGAAAACACAGCTTATCAAATAAAAGGAAAAACAGTAACGAAGTTAGCAAGCCTGAATCCTAACACAAAAAATTGACACATAACTAGTTTAAAAAATCTGAAAGTTGATTCTTGTCATCAAATGGCCGGTTGATCAAATAGAGAAAATAAAACACATTTCTCGAGAAAATAAAACACATTTTGAATATCTTCATATTCAAAATTGATACGATTCACATGTAACTTAATTCATGATTTCTCTTGGGTAATAATCTACTACATTAAAATTGTTCCTTAATTAAGTTGTTGCTAGGAAATGGAATGAGAATTTCATTTCGTTTCTTTCTTACAAATGTGACATGCCGTATAGCGTTTGTCAAATTACGAAATATCAGAAAGATTATGCTAGCAATTTAGTGCACACATCTTGTTTTGAGTTGATATTATGAATTAAATTTACACTTTAATTATCTATTAAAAATGTTTAAAACGTTATCTACTGTTCAATATGGAAAATTTACCAGTGAAATGATTTAAATGTCTTCATGCACTCTGTTTTCTGTAGTTTTTTTATTCTGCGTATTATGTATATTATAGCGCCTGATGAAGTCCAAAATTAAGTGGACGAAACGTTGCGATTGATACAATTTGGCGGTATTTTGCATAGTTTATTTTCTCCACAAAACGTCTACGAAATTAATTCTGGTCTTCATGTGGCTGGATCTCTTCACTCACCATGGCGCACACTTATCCTGATGCGCATTATGTTGCGAGGTTCTTCCGAAGTTTTTGGTATCCCAGCAACAGTGAAATTTAGACCGATTCCCATAATACATTAAGGCACTTGATGAAACCATAAATAACAGGTCGAAACATTGCGCAATTAACACTAATTTGGTCTTGTCTATATGCAGGCATACATGCAAAGTTAAAAGTTTCGTCTACGGCAACGCTGAACAGAAACGTGCATGGTGTTCATCAAGTATGAATTCAACAGGTGGAGGGGGACAAGAACAGCGCCAAAAACATAACTGAAGCGCAAGAGAACCTCTTGGCCTTAATTGCCGATCACCTAACCCAATTTTAATTTTAACTCGCATCGCAGCTTCCGTTTCTGCCTGCAGCTCGAATTACGTCGCAATAAACAGAATTGTCGGTAATGGGTGTTTCATCTGGAGTTCATTGGAAGGCAGACACCAGAAGCAGAAGACGTTCTGCTGTCCCTGGTGAGAGTAGAATATTTGAAAAATGCCGGCAATTTTCGCCCCCAAAAAGCGATGTTTTTGCTGACAAAGCGCTCGTTAGATGCTCGGGGAGACACGGCGAATTGATAGCGCACAACGTTCCGAACTCCCTGAAGACCGGAAATCAACGAATCGCTGCGTGGCGGCACGGAAGAGCGCACACAGTAGAGCGAAAATCGTGATGCCGAGAATTAAATAGCAATTAAGACAAAAGAATGCTAACAAAGTGAACCTAAGAGGCACGAAGAATTGAAGAGTGCATCCCAGAGAGAGAGAGAGAGAACGCTCTTGGGGTGGAAAACGACAGATTCCTCTAAGATAATAAATTCGGTCGAAGAAGAGATTCTTGGGAGGATCTCAGCTGGTACATATATATATACCGAAATGTAAGTAAGGAGTTGAAGCAAACGACCCTTGGGATCCCCAAAAACTCTCTATACTAGGAGTTTGTGTCTGTTTGTCTTGATCGTTTCGTGCCACTGGTCAGTTAGCCAACCTAGAACGTTTGTTTAAACAAGGATAGATTTGTCGTCCACAAACAATTGTATCTTCCTCCTCCCACTAGTGTTAAGAAACAAGATTTACACTGGCAACGAAATGTCCAGGGAGTTGGAAACCGAAAACTGATGACGAGCTCCAGCAACCAATTGTCTGTGGACGCTCAATAGCCATCAACAGGTCATTGTTTGGCAATTATGACCACGGTTGTTTGTCATCATCGCCTAACCTCACTGCAGACGAGGCCTAATCTGGACAATAGTAAATAGCTCACGCTGAAAGCAATTTATAAAGGACACAAAACACATTTCATCATACAGATCATTTTGATACATCGACCTAAATAGTTTATTCATGAAAATAACGTCAAAAATATCATTTTGAATGGACGTTACGCAGTCCCATAAAGACACCTGGTACTGGTCATTTGTTTCCAATTCAATGGTCTGTTAAAAACCTTGTAAGTAGGTCATTTATGATTTATTACTATCGAATACATGTTTAACGACTTGTTAAAGGCGACGCAAAAGGATGCCCAACATGCAAAAAGCAAACATTTTTGCTTAATGTACTTATGTTTTTTTCCTCGTATAGAATTTGTCGTCCATTAGGGTCTGAGTTATTCTGTATAATTCGAAAGTCTCCAGTTTATTTCTTAAAAAAATCACAACAACAACTTGAAAACCGCTCTGCAAATTCCGAAAAAGGGTTTTTTTCTCAATAAAAGCTCAGAAAATGGGTATTTTTTAAAATTTATTTCATGTTTAAAAAATTAATAAATGGGGTATTTTAAAATTATAAAAAAAACTCGGACCCCAGTTATAATACGTATTAAGCAAAAAATGTGTAATTAGTTTGCTTGGTGGGAATGCTTTTGGTTGGTCTTAACCTTTACGTCATCATCAAATAACTTAATTTTTATCACAAGTTAATGATCCGTTAATTAAGCCGAATTATCTTAAACGTCATTTTTACGCCATTTAACATCATGTTATGTGGATGCACATGGCATGTTATGTCTGAAAATTAACAGGAATTATTATAGAAAATGCACTGCATTAGGAGCATAATGACGTCAGTTTTTCATCCATAGGCTTAAATTACAGGTCAACATGATATAATTTTTGTTAAAATAAAGAAACTTACGTCATGTGGATCATTTCTGGTGGGGGGAAGTCAAAAGTAGATCCAGTGATGGCTGTTCTTTATGGACATCCCCTTTACTCCCAGAACTGTTTGCGTTAACGCTATTTAAGAGTTTCAAAAGTAGGTTCGATTTGCGAATTTTAGGAGGATGCCCAATGGACACGCCTGGGGGGGGGGGGGCGCTACGCACCAATAATTTCATCTTAGAAAATTCGGGTTAAATCCTGCTTTGCATAAAAAAGCGTTCTATATCCCCGACGGCACCCAGAACTTGTTGAAGACACAAGCGAGATTTATCTGGGCAGATTTTGCATTCCGGCGTTAATACTCCGTTAAATTATTCGGGGTGCATACAAAGGCATTGCCAGAAAGATGAAACATTTCTTCGCCGCCTTGCGAGAATCACTGCTCTACAAACATAACGTGCATGAATTTAAATATATATTAAGAGTGATGCCATGAAAATCGACTCTGAAACAGGGGAAGCACGGTTCAATCCCCAAAAATGAATAAATTCGTAGTGCGCAAACTATGCTAATGTGTTACTTTTCCATGTTTACAGATGAGCGTGTTGTCTACAAACATAAACAGTAATCAAACTTCGTTTCTATTGGTCTGATGTCTCAGGAAGTGAGTCACATGTTACTGGAAGTGTGAACCTGAGCGCAACAAAGCATTGAAATTATTCACAACTATGATAGTGGATCTTCAACGTCTATCTTAGCAAATGCAATTCGCAAAAAATAAAGCTACATAGAAGGCGAATTAGAAGGCTAATCCAATTAATGGCAAACGTAGAGAAGCAGATAGGCTGCAAGTGTCAATTTCAAGGAAATTTGTGTGAATGGGATTATGTGCATGCGCGGTACTTTTAGACACACAAGTTATATGGCCATTGATTCCTGTGGCCAATTTCATAATCCAATTTGCTACAATGATGCTCGTGATAGTTACATCCCCGCACATCTAAACTAACGCGATTAAACGAAAAGTAGCGCAGACTTTAGCAATATTGAATTTATAGCGCAAACTAGGGCCGAAACCAGATACCTACACGTACACTTAGTTCTAGCCTTCAGGCCATAGTTGCTATTACAGTCCCTCGAGAGCCCCATGTAACGAAAGCGTGAAAGCTAATGGATTGCCGAATTACAGTGAGTGAGACTGTTGGCAATTACAGCTGGGTTTATGGGCACTATAGGGTATAAGATATTCGGGTAGGCCCTACGCTTAAGCGAACGTTTGAAAATTCGTTGAATTATTAGTGTAAATTAAAGGAAAAAACTTTACATAGCAAGTATCCCTCTAGAAATAACCAGTAATTGCTGACAACATCTACTCTTAATTAAAATTTAGAATTTAATGGCGGCAAATCATCCTTCCCTGAATAACACCATGAATAACAACCAAAATTAACGGTGCAGCAAATTTTAAGTGCAAATTTTGAAAATATTGCTTGGAATTGTAAACTATGAGCTGAATGAAAACCTTTATTATCTTACTTATGTGATTGAAAGTGCATGATTCGTTCTTGCTCCACTATACTCCAATGATACATTTCGGCCTTGAGCAATACAATTTACAACGCCTACATTTATTTATGGATAGTTTTCTCTGAAATATCAATCAGAATTTTTGTTTGCCATTATTTGCCATTCACACGTTGCGAATACCTGATAAAAAAGAAGATATTTTAAATGGATTATCCTTCAATTTAAATTTGATTCCGATTTTTAAAAATCAAAAAAGGATTATTCCTAAATATCCTAAATATCCTAAATATCAGTGAGCAGACAAGTAAATCACCCTAATGCAAAACATTTAATCTCGTATATACAAGTTTAATAATTATTTACTCAATTTTACTAATATTATTCTAATTTATACAATTTCCACCGTTGAATCATTAAAGCGCTTAACACTCAGTCTGATAATGTCTACATTTGTTAAATAGTGAAAATTGTTATAAGATTACGGACATTTTACACGATTAATATTCTTCCAGACTGTAAGTATAACAGGATTAAATATGGGGTGTGCAAGCTGCTATTTTTGCGTGCACGCAACGCATTCCAACCAGTAAGTTTAGGTACGCAATCATATTTTTATACTTGTAATAAAGTCTATCGCAATATTCATTAGTAATTCGGCGACGGTATTTATTTGAATATAGGGCGGATGATTATCCATCATTAAGCGCAATTTAGGACTTTTAGGAACAAATAAGGTAAGCCAACACGCGGCCTACTTAAGGCACTGATGTAATTTCCATGTTATTTAATGCGCTGCTTCTATTCAATTTCGCATTCCTAATGCCTCTTCAAATTCTAAAAGCAACTTCTCAATTCCTTCTTAGGAAAATATTGCACGGAAAAAAATACCACGAGGGTAAAAAAAGAGAAAATCGCATTGTTCCAGTCTCAGAATATTATTAAGCAGAGATGAAGGGATGGGATAAAAGCAAAGGCGAGCTTTTTTCATCGGTAGCTTCGCATTATTTTTCCAGTAAATTTCAAACAATGAGGAAAAACATAGGTATTAGCGTACAACAAATGAGCCTAGAAATGGATGGATGACGAAGCATCTTTCCAATTAGCGACAGTATAAAAACTAAGGGGATGAAAAAAAGCACCTCCCTGTGTATACTCCACTCCACATAAAGCAATTCTTGGATTTAATTGAATTGAATTTAATATCCTTCTTAGCTTTTCTTCCTTTAGCGAGTTGCCATTAGTGGCGAGGGAAAACCGAATTAAGATTCGTGATTAATTTTGTTAATTGGGGATGGGAAAAATAAATAAAGGCACAGCAGCAAATGAAAATAAGACTTTGGAATGGGTATCAGAATAGTTTTTGTTTCTAATTTGAAGCAGATGGAGTCTCCAGTGCGAGAAGAGCACTTGGAGAAATCAAACTGGAAATAATGACTTAGATTAATATACAACAGGCGCTTTGCTTACGGATGTTTTATTGTGATAACCAGGGAGGAAAACACGACCAATAACATATGCCTTTTAATTAATGCTTTGCCCCTTCTTTTGTAGCACGAGTACTACAAATAATGCTTATTTATTTCGATAAAATGTACAAATTTTAAATAGGAAAAAGACCAAAACCTGATGTCATAAATTTTCAAATATGTGGCAATTAGATTTCCAACCTCATTACAATGCTTTTGTCTAAAAATGTCTAAAAATATCAAAATCATTAAAACGGGGTTAATTAAAAAATAACGTCATTAGAGGATGTTGTTAGCAGACCAGATCGTCTGTTTGTTCTTATTTGTTTGACAAGTCATTCAAATAAAATTAGGATATAGCGACCAATGAATGACGTTTCTTTATGGAGACGAATGATTACTACATGTATTCACAAAAATTACGACATATTCACTGCACTCACTCAAATCTTGCACTTGACAAAAATTGGATGTTCGAATTTGGTGACTGCTATCCCCTCTAGCCAATGATCGTCAGTTATATGTCTGAACTCCCTTCAACCTCTTAAATCCTTTATGGGCGGCATTTTACGATACAAATATTGTCTCACATTTGACAACAGGTACAAAGGCGGGTTAATGTACTTAGATATAATTTTCATATTTTGCATCGTTACCCTACATGTAGTTGCGAACTGGTTTTCAAGTAAAAAAAATTGAAAAAATGGAAGAATAAAGGGTTTTGTGCTTCCAATTCTATGGATTTTGTTTCTCCGCAGAGACCCCCAGTCTCCATCAATCAGACTGGCACTGGTGCATAAATAAAGCTGACGGCTTGTCTTTTTTGCTGGACGAAAAATATCTGACAAAGCTGAGAAAGGAAGCTATTGAAGATATTTAAGTCTAGAAAGCTAGTGGACATCTTATTTGAAACTATAGATTTTATTGGCCCCACAGCTCGTATGGAAAATAAATTGACGAAATCGAAGTTAGCACCAACATCAATCTCTTTATTTTTTTCCCTTAACCTCACTTTATCTTTTTTACAGTCTGGTTTCGAACAGCAGCCTAACTAAGGCGAAAATATATACAGGGCGTGACAGGTCACTCAGGAAGTCCATGAGAAAAACAAGACGATAACAAAGTGATTGCTTGGACACGAAAGAAATCGTTTCTCACACTTGCACGCAAATACACGCACAAAGGTGTTACCGAGCACTGAATTTGTCTGCCAAACAAAAGACATTTTAATTCACTAGCAATATTGAATGGCACGGCGACATTGTCACTTGCCATTCAAATAAAACGCACAAATTAAATGGTTTGCACGCACCTATAACTGCAACTGCACATCTTCATTACGAATTTATTATAATTCATGCTCAGACATTATTTCTACTTACGCAGTAAAAAAACCGCAAGCACGCCAAAGCAATGAATACACCCCTTTCCGAAATTCGAAACTAGCAATTTGCTAGTACATATGTACTGCAATGCATGCAATATGTAACTTATTCTTTTTTGGGCATTACTGCAAAGACAAGGTTGCCCACCATGCAATACAAAATTTTTATTCAGATATTTACGGTATTACGATTGACTTACTGATTTTTCCTGCGTGTAACTGGTTGTCCACTCTGGTCTGAGTTGTTTTATAAATAAGGTTTTATAAATAATATTATGATATTAATAAAACAAAAAAAGTTGCGCAAGAACTTTTTGTAGGGCAACATAACTAAATTGAACTGGTTTGGTATTGCAAGCGGAGCCGTTTGTTTATTTCATTTCAATAAAGTAACCATAGGAATTCTACTTTTACGATGATTAACCAACATAGACTCATTTTATTCGTAGCATGAATAAAAACTTTTCATGTTAAATAAAGACAAATTATCATAAATCATGACGTGTGATTTATATAAAGATGGCTGAGAACTGTCGTCCTTTTGTGACATTTTAACGGATTAAGTTAAACAGGTTAAAATAACATTTAAATTACAAAAATTACTGATAAATTACTTCTTTATGGAACGGTTTTAAGTACATTTTTAAAAAAAGCTAAAATGACATTATTTTCACGTACATGTATTGTTTTGTACTCAATGTACGCAAAAAAATAAATATTGAACAGCCTACGTATGATTCATGATAGTCCCATTTTTGAGAGTCCTCCCTCAATCCTAGGAGTGAGACGACCGATGGACGACCCAACGTAATTTCAAGATTGTGCAAATTGCAACTTAAATAACAAAAGATAAAATGCCTACAAAGAAAGTTGGTAATGTACACAACTTTGTTCAGTAAATCGAGGTCATTTACTGGTTTTATTTCTTAAAGTTAGTGAATAAAATATTACACGGTGGTCATCAAATAATAATCGTTTTTATCCGTTGTGTTGTACGTACATACATTTTTACTCAGATCTTTTATACCTGCTTTAGTTTTCGAATATCTCAAACAATGGCATCGCAGGTCAGGTTTCTGAGGTGAACCACGTATACACAAAAGGGATAAACGTATAAGTGAATTTACATCAAAATAAAGGCCTTTATGTCATGGACTGTCGTAAAACACGATGTTCAAACGTATGGCAACAAAAATGAAATAAATAAAAACGTAGCCGAGATGAAACTGCCAGTTTTATAACTCTGACCACACATTCAATATATTACAAAAGCCCTTTGCTGCACTTCAACGAAGCACTTGGACGACAACAAAATGAATAGCAAATAACGTTTATTGGCCACTTCATAAACTTTTATCTGATATGGGCATAAGACAGTTGAAATTTACTGCACGTCGTGCACGCGTTGGAAGAGGCAAAAATTTCCCAACAAACTATTAGCATCTGCTTTTTTATTGATATTTGTGAAATAAAACAAAGCGCTTCCAGAAATACACACAAAAAAGGATTTGGGTCTTCCTGTCCAGACCGTTTATAGGCCACATAACCCCTACAATTCTGGCTAGATTATCAGCAATAAAAAGATGCCTGCTTTAAATTCAACAAAAAAAGTGGGTTCAGGTTTTCGTGCACTACTATACAGTGACTTTATTTCCACCATCAAGGCATCTCCATTTTTACCAAATGCTCACTTAAATATCGCCATATCAGTAGGCTACCTGAGTGTTTATAAATATATGGCGAAACTTATCAAGATCCTCGTATACATTTATCTTAAAAATGCTAGCTTATCGCGCTGAATGCACTATCTAGTGCAGTTCAAGTAGTTTACTGAATAACATTGAAATTCAGTATCATGCTGGTGAACTGTATATTCAGTTTTTGTAAACATCATATGTAGTATATTTATATTAAGAAGACATTTTTTGTAAGCAAATAATTTGTTTATTGTGGGAAAAAGTTACCCAATTTAGTCGGAGGTAAAATTCGTTATCTGTTACTCTTTTGAAAAAAATCAACAACAAAATAAATACACCAGCCCAAAAAATATGATATTGACATGTAGGTAGCTTAGGCTCAAAATATAGCTTATTTCTGTAACAAATATAATAGTTGTGAAGGGTATTTGAAAAGTATTGTTGATTACTTTTAACGTTCAGGGGGTTCCTCTCGTACAGTCTCTCTTAACATACATGCATATGTAAGTTTGAATTTATCAGAATAAAGTCTGTTCTAAGAATTTGGCATTTAAATTTCAAAGTAATTTTGCATAAGAGGTTTCTCTAAAACTAAGTTATTTTAGCACTTTCAAATGAGCATTCATGTCTTTTACACGGTTTACATCCAAATAATTGCATACTAACACCGTCAATTAAATAACTGAACTAACCTAAAAAGACAAGATTTTGCGTAGTACATGTATATAAAACATGCATCGTTAACAATATAAATATGAGTTTTATATGATGTTTTCTTTACCATATTTTTAATAGTGAAATACCGCAATATAATCTAAAACCTGGTTTACCAGATGCTACGCTGGTCTAAAAACTGCTGATCAACTCAAAATTGGTGATTTTAGGTTTTTAATGCGTTATCGTTTAAGGTTTACTGCGCTTTCGATGACTTTTACGAGGTTCATGAACTAACTAAAATCGCTTTATGACTTTTTTTGCAAAGACCATGAAGCTGACAAACGCAATTTCAGGGCTGAATAACTTCTGAAGCATTTCGCCAAAAGAATGACATTACTTTTGCGCGCCTATAAGAAACTTTTTCATACATCAAGAAGAAATCTCGAAGGAGTTTCTTTTCAATTATTCTTAAATGTGGATTTCAACATAAAAGAAATTGACCAGTATGGTTTTGCTTCGATTTTTTCTTTGAGAAAAATTCAAGAAAATATTAGTCATAATTCAGTAAAAGAAACAGTTATGAACATAATTTACATGTACTGCAAATGTTTTTCCCCAACCAATTCAATTCAACTAAACTCAGTACCCTACTAGCAGCAAGTGATATGCCATGTGGTAGGGGGGGTGTAATCCATCAACCCAATATTATTCGGTGATTGCCAATATAAGGCATAAATTCTACTAAGTTGTGTTTCTCGAAATACAACATCACCATATTGTTAATACGACTGCATGCAACATTAATGTAAACACTAGAGCACGTAGTTTTAATGGGTTCATTTGCAACTTTAAAGTAAGATTTTTTATATAATAAAGAATTCGACATTGATTTTACGTTTTAATTTTTAGGCAAAAATAGCCTGTTATAAAACTAGCACAATTAACTGCATTTTGCGGAATTTCACTAGATGACAAGCAAAATCATCTTCTGAAATTCACACCCTTATTTACAACAGCTATAATTACTCTCGGGGGCAATTAATCCGTCGCCGATTTGTTTCATCAAATAACACGCTTATTTACAGCTGTCATTTCTAAGAATTGTTAATAATGAAACACTTTCTCATTAATTTTGTGCCATAAACACATTAATTCGAGGAAATAAAACGTGGCAAAATGCACGCCGGTTGTAAAACTTACTTCAGGAAACAAATCCTCATTCGCTTAAGTCCACTTGCACGCCAAATTCCAGCTCACATCAAGCATAAAAATGAGTAAAAATTCAGTTTATGGAGCCCAGAGGAAATAAGGTGCGCAGCAACTTCACCTAGATTATTTATAGAAGTCATTTTCAATCCTCGTGAACATTCCTAGAATAAGGAAAGTAACGCCGGAAAAAAATTTATGAACAGCCCTACCGACACAGATGTGATAGCTTGACCTTTACAAAAATGGAATTTAATAACAGAATCTTCTGTTTAATGTCACTGATGTTTTCTACCAATGCTTCCTATCACTTGGATTTTAATATATTCCATGGAATTTATAAGATAAAACAAGATGCGTATTTATTAGTTGGTATTCCATTTGATTCAATGTGAAGATAAAGGCATCGACTTCAAGATCTAGTGAAATATTTCCTAGAAATATCAATTTATCTTAAGGGCTATCCACCTCGAGTTCATTATCGGCCTATAATTTGAAAACTCGCTCCGTTTTACCTTGCCCTGTCCCATTCCTTTTAGTACAAATGCACTGAAGTGTAGATGGCATTCCTAAATTTATTTGGTCATTTTGGATGAAAAAACAACTAGATACTGATGTCCAAATGTCATTAGCACGTACCATCCTATAGCATATTATATGAGATGTTTCAACAAAAAATAACGTCTCATTGCCACATAAATGACGTCCAAATATCCAAATTTCGAGCTACATTTTTGCGGCACACGATTTTCGACCAAATAATTAATAGAATATTAGCAGTTGATTATTTTTTTAAATGACGTAGATGATCAGATACAGTCGCAAAACCATATTGACAAGTTTCATTGAACTCAGGAACAAACCCTGACACAAAACAACACCACCACCCACTGCATGCAGTCTAGGTCAAGTCTATGATAGTCCGATTTGTGCAAACGGCTACCCCTCAAACTTCGGACGTTCTTTATGGACGGCCCTTACGAACGGACAAAAATTGAATGCAAACTCATTTTGTGCAATGCTTGCTTTACACAAAAAACAAAAAAATAACACAACAACAACAACAATAACACCGCAAATATTAATATAATGGACGTTAGAGTAGGAGAAAGCTATGCAAGGAAAATAATAATACATAGATAACCCATTCGTATCGCATATAAGATCAAAACCGCAGAGAAATTCGATCTAAATAAAACATCTTTCTGATAGGGCTGTCCATAAATTCCATCGCCTCCTATGCGCACGTTTCTTCAGGAGGTAAATTGAAGGCGAAGCGCAATGCGACGCGTAGCAATTTCTAGTCGGGGGATAAAAACCCAGAAAGGCGAATTGATCCCTCTTTGGAGGAATATGTGAAATGCTCATAAAATAGCCATCGCCACGATATAAAAGACAGCGGCCATCTCGCTAATGGTCCCACCTTCCCCGCTCCTCTTCAGCCAGCCCCCAGCCCATTTGGGGACGACTAACGATACATAACAGCGTCCAAAATACGCTCATTTGGTCTTCGGGGGGAACGCCGTCGATTTTCGGACTTCATTGATCATCGCCGAGGGTCAGCTGGTTGGCAGTTTTCCAACGACTGGACGTGGAATGAAATCAAACTTTTTAAAAACGATCTCCGACCAAAACCGTGGAATAAAACATCGACCTCTGATTCGAACGCGAGGAGGCCTGGCGAGGCCTCCTTTACGAGATCGCGTCTTCCATCAATGGAGCCATAACTATTAACCCTTTCACCTCATTTTCTAAACGACTAGCATTTTTGGAGAAATATTATCGGGGATGCGGGGGAGGGCGTCAGCTGCGCACAAACCGGGTAATTGAGCGGTTTTCCCAGCGAGGGAAAAGAGCAAAGGCCGAGTGTCAAACGCATTCTTCTGCATCAAGGACCTCGAGAATTCTTCGGGGCGGTCGTCAAGCCTGTACCTGCACGCCCAGATAAAATTTCAAAACAATGGTGCTTTAAGTTTCAATTCTATTCCAGGCAATAATTCTGTCACGCAATTGGCGTTTATACAGGGACTTAGTGGATGTGGTCAGTGGTAGAACTTGCCATTCCTGCACACTTATGGACAACGGAGCTCATTCGTGACACATGTTTTGCATGGCGTTTGACTTTGGAATCCTCTTTCAAAGGATAACCTTAAGCTTCTAGAAATTCAATTTAGCAATGAAGTGGTAAACGCCTAATAAATCGGGCGCATGGATTTTACCCTCTACTAAATGGAACTTTACTGCCGGAGGCAAGGTACTGAGTTAAAGTCAAAAGAATTAACATTATATTTTCATTCTCTACTTTAAAAAAATGTTCATATACATGTATATCATTTTCAAGAAAATAAACTCATATAAGATATTGCTGGAAGGCGAAATATCTTATATTGGACGTAGTTGAATGGAATATTTAAACGTAACCACCGAGGTGGTTCATTCGGATCCAGAATTTTGGTGATTTTAGATCAATTTTATAGATGGACGACATTATTTTTCATGAAACTAACTAATCGATCTTTCAAAATGTTATGACTTGCAAAAAAATATCATAAAAATTAAACAAATTAAACAAAAATGTTGCTGATGATTTATCAATAAGATCGAAAGTCGAATGTCATTCAAGTGATGTCATTCTAGGTGAAAATAAACCGTTATTTTATACTGACTTTTGATGTCATTTAATATGGAAGCAGGACGACACATGTTAAGGAAATAATGACACCAGTTTATGGTTTTTTGCTTAAATAAAATTAAGGCTGCGCCAAAAAGATGCCCATTTTGAAAATAAAATTACACATGTTTTCTTCAAAGACTTATTATAATTGCTAAATTTAGTTTACCTGTATAGAATTGGTCGTCCGCTACAGTACGGGTTATTTATTATAATTTTAAAATGCATACTTATGAATGAAATACAAACTAAATTTAAAAATGTTTCAAGTTTAGTCTTTATAACTAAATAGGAAATATTCAAATTACCACACAATAACGAAAACTCTATTGGACAACCTAACGACAAGAAAATTTAGCACTTATAGCATCTATTTGAAGCAAAAAATGTAATTTGTGTACAAGATGGTCGGTCATATTTTTGCGTCGCGTTGGGCTTTAATAATGCCAATTGAATTATTTGTGTTACATGGAAAAGGACTGATTTCGGGGGGAAGCAGTCAAAAAGTCGACTCTTTGACGGACATTAGTTGTGTGGCGTGCTGCGCGAAGTTCGCGTTTATCAGTAAGTAAAATCTGCGACACTGACATCAGCCAGATTGATAATCACGTCCATCTATGTCAATTTGGCGGATTTTCATTAGGCGCAAATGGTCCTACCGGTAATTATTGCGAACGAAGAAGCTGTTATAACTCGGCTTCATTTTCAGCTATCATCTCATAATAAACTCGCAGAAACGTTAACATTGAAACGTTATCATCAAGACCCTCTGAAAGAACACGAGCATACAGAATTTTCTCTACAAGCCTACATCAGGATTATGAACACACACATATTGATCATACAGCTAGTGAAGACTAGAAGAAACGAATCAAAACAAACCATTTTTTTAACCTTTTGTTTCCTGGTCTTTCCTGGGATTTTTACAGAAATAAATGATTTAAAATAGTTTATATTTTGTAGAAGTTACACTAATGCATGCCAAAAATGTTTCATTTCAATGTGTCACTTAAATATAATTGTATCTAATCCCTGGAAACAGACAATATGTAATTAATGTGATAATGGCCTAAATAAGCTTTTTAATTAATTGGAAATTCAAAATTTTAGACAACAATAATGCGTGGATTAAATAATTAAACAATTTACAAAATAAGGACAGATTCTAAATCAGTTTTTTTACGTAATTAATTTACGAATTTACGAAATGCATGCATAAAAATCGATAAGTTAAGATGTTGCACTGACGTGAAAATCCTAAATTCTTTATTAAATTATCTAAATAATTCTCGTACGAAAATACTCAAGGAAAATTAAAAAGAAATTATAAATGTGGAATATGCATGGTCACTTACTTGTCATTAAATAAAAAATTTATTTTGTTTGTTGATTTACAACTTATTTATTTTTAAGCTTGTGTAACTGTGATATTTTACGCAATGCTAATATAAGCGTGACAGTTTATTTGCATTAGTTTTTAAATGATCCACATTAATCAGTTTGTATTAATCGAAATAAACGTTACATTTAGTTATAATAACTTGCACGTACAATCTAGAAACAAGATTAAGTCAGCAGATTTATGGACTGTATTTGCACGGCCTTTAGGTTTCTGACAGGCTTTGTTAAATATATATTTATATGGGAAACCATGACATGAACCCCCGTTATTAGTGTCAAGAGAAGTTTTGGTGTCCAAAATAATGATGCTATTTAAAGCTTACGCGATTCCCTTTCTGCTAGCCACGTCTTTTTATATCATGTATATGGAACGCTAAAACTTAGTACGCACACATCAGGGTGTCAAGCACAAATCACAAAGTCAAACTATAAATTTTACTGAATTACTACATGTCGCCTTTTTCGCTGACAGTAAATTTTAGTAACACACAAATAAGTCTACTAATCTTTGCCAGTTCTTTTTGGTGAACCACTTCCCCAATACAACTGCAATCACTGCTAGCAGGATTGTTTTGCAGTAAAACATCCTAATCTCCAAGAGTCCACATTTTTCCCCCAAAAACATGCAATAATAATAATACTATAAATAGTCATTTTCTATCAAAAATATTTTAGAATCAGGTGTTCAAACAAGCCTCATCATGTTTAGAAACCACGAACTTGTCATACTCAAAAGGTTATACATGTATAACAATTTATAGATTTTTGCCAAATTTTAATAACAGTTATACATACATTTAATAAACGAAACTCCGAAAGGTAAATTTTCAGAAAAGTTTTACAAAAATTTTGTACACATTACAATACAATTGCGTTCATAAAAAAAATGGAAGGACCAAGATAAACGCAATTTTTATAAACGTTGCTAAGAAATAAATAAATCACTTCCTTCAAGCACAACCACTCCAAATTGATAGTGATCATTTGCCAAAGCCCTTCAAGGCATTCCTCAATCAACAGTCAACGCTTAGGCTTTTGAACGTACAGTGTACATCCTATTTTCAAAGAATAGCCATAAGCTATTAGAAATTCAATTTAGCATCGACGTGGGTGGCCACTCAGAAGCCAATACAAAAAGTTAATAAATTGGCCGATTGGATTTTTCAATAAATACCAAATGTCAATTTTCGCCGAACGTGGGGCAATGAGATGAATTGAATTGAACTCTGCCTGTCAGCCGATCAATTTTTAAAAACCTCCTCTTGCCCTCGCAGATTTCGGGGGGTAAAAACTCGAGTAAATAAAATCCGGTTGTATTTCGCTGCCCGGATGATAAAATAGTAAATCGCCTGAAATTTCATTGCTTTTCAAGCGACGAAAACATGCGTTCAATGAGCATCTCCAAAAAGCTGACAGCGTGAATACCAAATCCGATTTCTTGGAAAAACGAATGCCTAAAATCTTCGTTTCTCTTACACAGGGTTCCAGATGCATACGAATAAAACAAAATAAAAAAGAGAGCCAATTGCACGGTTCAGCTAAACCAGGGATTGAAGGGTGGAAAGACGTTTTCCGACAAAACTTCGAATTGAAAATCCCAGTGCTTCAGATTAGATTATTCGAAGAGGCCGGTGAAATAAGCGTTGCTTAGGGACCCCGACGGCCTCAGGCCAACAGCCCCCATGGCCCATCGAGCTTTTCAACCCCTTCTTTTTATGCCTCATCGAGTTGCTCTTGTTTTCATCTGCTTGGTGCAACGAGCAACACAAACACCGCTAAAACTCCAACAATAACAGCTATCACGCTGCCCTTGCCGTAACGCCAACAGCAAATTGGACCTCCCGAAGCGCTGCTCGAGGATGAAACAATTGATTTCGGCCGTCATGGTGACCGTTCGGAGAAGACATATCCGAGGCGATGTGGGAAATCAATGAGGAGTCCTAATTTGGCCATATTGGCGCTACTCCCATTAACGAGGTGTTATTGGTAGCGGGATGACACGCGAAAAGACATTTTTTAAAATTAATTGCGTTGATCAAATTCCGATATCGAAAGAACAGTGACAGTAACGCTTGAAACGGTAATGAATGGCACGGCTCGGTCAAGCCTCGATGGCGACCAGTAATAAGTAAACTCTGAGCGTTCTGACAAAAACGCTGGCTCTTAATACCGCAAACATAAGCAATGAATCAATGCGTTGTTGAGCGGAAAAGAAATTCCAGTCTGAGAAACAAATTAAGTGATTTTCATTTGGCCTTATTTTCTTTTGTTTGTCCAATCAGTGCAGCTAATCAGACCGACCCAAAAGAATGCCCACCATGCGAATGAATGACATTAAAATTGCTCAACTTATTATTTTGTTGGTGAAAATGGTCATCCACTAGGGTCTTTGATAATTGTTATAATTTGAAAATATCCCGTTTATTAACAAAATTAAATACACTTGAAAAAAAGAAACGTTATGCGACCTCCGAAAACTGACTTTTCCTCTCAATAAAACCTATGAAGATGGTAATATCGTGCATAACAGTTTTTTCAACAGGCATTTTCAAATTATAGAAAAGAATGGTGAGGTTCGCTTTCTGCTTAAAAAATGAATAATGTTTAATGGCAAATTAACTAAAACTAGCTATATCCCAGCTCTCATACCCTTAACAAAGGCGGAGGTTGCCTTCTACATGTATAAACATGTATTTGGCAATAATAAATAAATTGATTAACGATGACTAATTATTTACCGTTTGGCTAAATAATTCAGTGTTATCATAACAAAAAAGTTAGACCAGTTTGTAAATGTCAATTGTAAATGGGTAGTTGAAATTGCCACTTACCAATATCGATTGTTATGCAACAGCCAAACCAAATTAATATCTCTGCAGACACTTACCTTTAAAAAAGTAAATGTCATAAACGCTTGTGCAAATATTTAATAACATACTTCACAAATCAAAATGAATGGATTTCAATTTCGGGCAAACATTTCATTAGTTTTGGGGAATACCAACAATTCACTAATTTGGTATAATGTACTAAAGTGACTATTGGTCTTCATGCGACACAAGTTTTAAGACGCCTTTTACTCAGAGAAATAAATAACATGTTTTCAAAATAACAAAAACAAATACGATTTCTTATTTCCAGAAAGCATCGCATCAGTGAGTTCGTGCCTCAATGTGAACTGACAAGATTTCCCCCAAGGGCCCCTATCGTCTTAATGGAACAGTAGTTTCTTTGGATCTCATCTTTTGTCCGTTTTGATGGATGGGGGTAGATTTATAATGTAGGAATTAGGTTTCAATCAGGGGTGAAATTTCCAAGGCTACATGGTTTTGACCGCATGATCGAAGGAAAATGACCAATGCATTTTGGGGGCGGGGGGAGTGGGTACTAAAAAGATAACTTGAAGCAGAATGGACATACTGCACCGATTTTAGCTGATAAAAACTATGATGAAAGGGACATTACACGGTATACAGGTTAAATCCCACTTTGCCCATTTTGAAAAATAGGAATTCAAACTTAAATATTTGAACAGCGTGGTTTGTGAAAAACTACTCCGTGGAGTTGAAAAGGCCAATCATACAATAATACACCTCACACAGGAAAAGAAGGACTGGATCAAGCAAAAATTACATTTTACATATTTGTAGTTGCTGAAAAATACACGAGCAAAGCTGATGAGAGGTGAAACCTACCTACCTAAAACTGAATGTATTTATTCAAAAATTGCTGTACTTGATCAAGTAATCCTCTAGCGTAGAGACTATCTCGATTAAACATTGCAACCAAATTTGTACAAAAAAAGGGTTTTCAGTGAGTTACATATTGTGGCTTATCTTTACTTCCACTCCCTTGTTTCCAATTATATCTTATCACTTTTAAATTACCTAACTGTATATGATACAGTATGTAAAGTGGACCATCTAAGATTATGGAGAATTAAAAAATGTCAATTCAATTCAATTTAACTTAATACCCTACTGCCAGCAAGGACTGTACTTCCTTCGGCAGTACATATGGTCACCGTCATTGCCAAATTATTTCCGATCAATTTTTAAAAACAAATTAGAAAACATTCAAAAACAAAGTTGTAACAAGACGGATATTTGTTTGATAATTTACTGCTGCAATTGATGTTAAGCATCACATTATCAAATTATAGAATATATGAATGTCAAAATTATGTTTTTAGCCATTGAACATATCATATTTTGTCTATGAGGCTTAATAATTGAAATAGTAATTTGCGATAGTATATTCAGAAAATTAGTTAGTACTACATGTAGGCCTATTTCACAATGGGTTTGGCAATTTAAAATCATTTTTCTATACGAGAAATGTGTGAGTGAGCGCCATATTTCTGCGTAATGTTTTTTCCCTGTCCAAATGGGTCGATATGGAAAACAGAAACAAGCCAGGAAGTGCTAACTTGGAGTAAACGTTTAAAAATGTATCACGGTAGTAAAATCCATTTATCCATTTGGATATCCTGCGTGTGCAACCATACAAGTTGTTTTGAGAGTTTGTTTCCATTAACTAATTAAATTCATTGCGAAAGACCTATAATTTAGATTTCGGGGCAGTATAACCTTTCACCTGAGCATACAGAAAGTTTTAACATTTGTATGTAATGTTTTGCAGTTAAATCCTTAAAACCTTAAATCCGACGTAAGTATAATGATGCATTGATTACTTTGTAATAAATCCTTGTAATATCTAAAATTTCGAAATCGCTTATCAAGAAATCGAGTTCAATCGAGCTACTTTACGCAAAATAATTCACACCAAGATTTTGCAGACGTACTTTGTCACGTAAATTTAGAAACACGTTCATCTCTGTATTTCTCGACAGTTAATGTTAACTACATGCATGAAAACAAAATTTACTTTGGGATATTTTTGTATTTATATCTGTGCATTTTTTTTGGAAAAGATTATCAATGAAGATTTAAGCAATTGCAATTCAAAAATATATTTGATACATAGTATGTTAAACTATGTTTGAATGAACCGACGTAATATTAGAGCTGCGCTGTTCAATCATTCTCAGTACAAACAGAGTTTAATCAGTGCAGCTTTATTGACGCATCGAGCTATTAGCTGCTGTTACTTTTCTCGCAACAATCAGTGATTATTTTCAAATTGTAATGAAAATTAATCGAAAGGATGAGACTGCATTTTGTTGATTTACTGATTCTCAACAGGTGCATCCAGCCTTCACATCCTCATTACTAGACCCTATTCAACTGTGACGTACGCTAAAACCTCAACGTATTGGTTTCCATAGGGAAATTAACTATCTTTAAAGGCATTCCCACCGAATTTATCGAGTTTAGGGATCTACATGTACATATAATAGAGCAAAGCTCATACAAAGCAAGAGGAAGAAGCCGTCTCCAGCCAGTCAGAACACCATGGAAACTAGATTTTTAAGTTCAATAAAATCTGCTTCTGAAAATCAATCTTTTTCAGTTGTTTACACAAGATGTAAAGGTCTTCGTAATAGACCTCGGTCTGATCTTTAAATCCCGAGTCTAAACAGTTTGTTCGCTCCACCCCATACGTTCATGAACTTAAAAATATCGAAAGAAAAACGTGCCTTGTTCCATGTCAATAAAGGTCACCTGTCTTCCCAATAACAATCAGAGATGTCATTCTTTCTCATCGACAACGACTAAAAATCGATCAGCGTGGCTTAACGACGAAGAAAACTGGGAGGAAAAAACAAACAAAAAACGCAATTGCCTAGTTCTGCATCAAAAGTCATTCGCGATTATTTACCATAAACACATGCGAACATCCGAGAACATCTGGCGCTAGGTGAATGATTATTCGCGAATTGATGTACGAGTAGTGCACTCTATTCGTTCACTCGTCATTATCCCCGAGAAACAGTTGGCCAACATTTGCGAAGAATTACGGGATGGTTGATGTAGGAAATGCGCGCTAAAATTTCACTTTTTCTGCGTGGGTTATCATCGCCGAAATCCCATTTCCTTCTCTGACAGGTCTTGCCATCGAACAATTTTCTCTATTGGCAGCTCCGAAACACGGTGAAAACTCGCGCTTTTCATATTCAGAAAACAAGCGGGCCTTATCAACGGACAAACCAATTTCCTCCAAGGGGAAAATCCCATTTCCTCTTCCAATAGGCACCGGACCGACAACCAGGTGGCGTTACTGTCGTCGACTGACATCATGCTAAAACGCGCATTTATTTCGACATAAATTGAATTGAAAATCAAATGAAAATAGCCTTTCATCGGCTTGATCTTTCCAAATTGCCAATTTATTTGTCATAAACGCAGCACTTGATAGTTTGGATTGTTCACTTCATTCAAGAAAGAAAAACTGGGGACGATTTGAGCGACACCTAAGGCAGGTATCTTTTTTCGAATTAAAACTCGCGCTTCAATGGCTATTTTTGTCAATGTAGATAAGAATGAGATTAAAAGCAAAATGGGTAAAGCTAAACAATATAATAGCCAACGAATTCATTTAAAAGTCGGAGCAGTGATAGCCACATGTATAAGAAATTCAGGTAAAATTTAAATATTAAAATAATTTCGACCTTCGTACTCAAATTTGAATTTAAATGCGTCGCTAATTTTTTTTAGTATGTTTCCTAAATATATCATGGAATGCCGTTTACTGGAAACATGTTGCATGTCGTTTTCATTAGTGAAGCATCCATGCTGAATTTATTTCATGTAAAAATTGCTGAAAAACAAAATTTTATCGAGTTGGGCGAAACATGCTTCCCAGTCTGTTCTCATGAATGTTTAGCGACCCTCTATTTGTTTTGGCAGCAGTTCATAAAAGATTCATGCTTCGAGGTTTGAACGGCGACAAAAAAATTCAATTTTCATGATGTTGCTCCATTCTGTCAGTTAAAATAAAAACACGAAGTTTAGCCCAAAAAATGCGCTTGCGATAAAACAAAAAAACAAGCGTTTTTATGCAAATCTATGGTTGGTCTAAGCTGCTCAAAACACTGACAGACAGATAAGCAAATTTAATAGAAACGCGAAAAACGTATCAATTTTCAAGCAAAAAACATTGAACAGACTGCGCTCGACTGGAATTTTTGAGCACACAATGCACAAGCGAAAATCTAAATGTAACAACTAATAACAACAGCGTTTCACTAAACAAACAGAATATAAGATTCCAGCGCACATGCTTTAAATGGAGACGCTTAATGCTCATATTGCATTATTAATTCACCTGCCATACAGGCGTGCCTTTATAATTGCTGAAAATATGGCTATACTGCTCAAATTGGGCGTAACAATTACGTTATTAAAACATTAAATCGAATTAATGTAAAGAAACAATTGGTGATGGAGTTTTTGTCAAATCAAAGTGCGTGCGGGGCTAATTATAAGCTTTTAAGCTTGGCTTTTAGGTTCCAAACCTACGCAAGCTCTCATGCATACTTTACAATAGTTCTTATCAAAACAGTCGAATACAATTGTCACATACAATTGTCAATTTTCAGTCAAGTTTAAAGATGACACGATGCTAATATGCTTCTTTAGCATTAATTGGTGCTTTATCAAAGTGAAAATGTCAAGTAATAATAGTTAGTAATGTCACGACTGATGGTCGTGTAATGTCCGCTGATAGTTGGTAATGTCTTTAGGTGATACCATCGATAATGTCATTTAGTAATGATCGGGTAAAATCCGCTTAACAGATCGGACGTCCCACTCATCCATGATCTTTCTATTTGTGTGAACTTCGTCCCATTCCAACCTTTAATGTTTTTTAAAATCCGGATATCAAACGGGTATTCGAGAAAACCGAAATTAAACTAGATTCGCTACAGGTGCTTCATCTTAATTCGTGCCTCCCCTACGCTGCCTTCCGCTTCTTATTTCGAAATCATAGCAAATATGAGCATGTCGGAAATCAAACCAAGACACGCTGGATAATGGATGGAGATTTAAGCGAGTGGCAACCGGGGGATTCCCCGTGAGTTATTCGCAGCCCAGAGGCAAGCTCGTCCTCATTTGTCACGTAATGGAGGAGGGCTGAAGCAGCGAAGGAATGACACCACAAAAAGGACATTTTTTCATCCCTTGAAAATACACGTGTCGCGAAAGACGATCGCGCGCGAAAGACGATCGCTCATCGATGTCGGAAAATCATCAGAAAAAACGTACATTGAAATGGCGTGTCAAGAGTTAATCAAACATGGCAAACCCATCAAGTACACGTTATCAGGCGGCTAACACTCGCCACGCTGGCCTTTGCTGGGGATAAATTAAGGCTGCGATAGAAGCAATAGCCTATTTTAAAAAAAATTGTACAATTTACACCGCCCAGTCGGTGTAGGTGTGCGACTTCGTCGATATTTACGACCATCGGGCTGTAGCACCGATAAGTGCCCTAAAAGCTGAATAATTTAGTTTTTTTTCCTTTTAGAGGAAAGCATATTCGAACAGCATCTCATTTTTATGGTTCAATCAAAAACGACTTAGGATCATTGAAAGATGCAAGATGAAAGATGAAAAAAAAATTGGATAACTTTTCAGAACGACATTAGCCTGATGAGGTTTTCTTAATTAAAAATGAAGATTCGCTTGTCGTCTGATTAGCAGATTTAGCTATAGGATCATCCTCCTAAGATATCACTGCTGCAGTTATGAATTGGTAATGATGAGGCTATTGTTGGCCGTATTGTGAGTATGCTAATTACACTAGGCTGCGTGCAGAATCTGAGAGCCATGGTTGGTTAGGAAACTGGAAGACAAAGTTGAGATGAATCATTCTTGAGTAAATACCGTCTCTCGAACAAGATCAAGAGAGAATGTGCCCAGTGTGACTTCAAACTAATTTCAATAAACATGAGTAAGAAATACGTGTATATATCAATATTTGCAGGTGATACAAATACTTGTAAATAGTTTTTTATTCGAATTTCAGATTAGTTACAGCGTTTTAATTTTTATTCTCACTGGCATTTCTCTATATAGGCCTATCTTCATAATTAAAATATCTTAAGACATTTATAATGGTTTGAAACCAAGTATTTATTTAAATTCAGTACTCTATTGGTATTAGGCGCTTACCACCTTACATGTATATGGGCGACCACCTATAACAGCTAAATTAAATCTCTATTGGCTAAAGAACAAATTAGCAGTGCATTTTAAAGTATAATATCAAGCAAAACAATAACATAAATCCGTATAACTTCTTGGTTTCATAAGTGGCCTCATTAATGAAAATTTAAAAAAATCTTCGCCAATAAACAATCACCTTGGCAAATTTCATTAGATGCCAATTTATATCGTTTCACGTTCATCATATGTAGATATAAAGTGCATGTACACATTTCATCTTCCCATGACATGCCTGCCGGTATTCTTTCAGACTTTAAAAAGAGGCTACTTTTTTAATATCGGTTTGTGCAAATTATTGCAATCTGCACCAAACTGGCTGCAGCAGCTGTGATTTTCCCATCAGCGTGGATCTACCGCCTCTATCATTATACAATTAAGAATTTTCTCTCCTCAATACCGTATTCGTGCACGACGTACACGGAAATCTCAAATGCGTACTAGGTTGACTGACTATTCAGGCAAAAATAAAAAAATTAGTGCCGCCATTGCAGGCATGCAAATTGGTTTCATGCCAAAATTCCCTCAAATGAACTAAAAGCAGGCGATGATCTGCAGACGATAACGCAACAACTGCGTGCAGTGAGTATTGCATTATGAGATGTTTAAATAAAATGCAAGTTGGCAAAATCAACTAAACGAACTTAATTAAATTTTTATTTTCAGTTTTCAATGAATGCAGGATGTGAACGTAAACCGAAAAGTTGCAAAAGATAAAAATATCATTGGTAGGGAATATTAGATCCGAGTAGTATTTATTGAAAAATTCCAAGAGGTTGAGCGTCCGAGGTTAGAGAGGGGATTCACATAATAATGCAATTATGGACTAAAGGAGAGGTTGTAATTTTCTTTAAATTAATGACTTGTCTAGAATTATTACAAAAGGACGCTCTGTTTACAACAACGACCTCTAATGACGTCATTTCAAAAAAATTAACAGGCGTTAGTGATCAATTAAGTATAACCATGAAATCAAATGCCATTAAGAAAGATTCGTACATGTCTATTAAATTGTAACGGAATGTAATGTGGACATATGACGCTATTTAATATCGAAATAGACCAGGACTAGTTAAAAACATTTGTGACATGTTTTTTTCCAGTTAAACTCTAGAATGAGAGAGGAAAAAGTGGACGGGGTCAATCTAGAGAGCTAAAAATTGTTGGACTCCTCATTTGTTGAGCACAAATTAATCTTAGTAAATCTCCCTTCCAGCAATCACCGATAAAGAAGGGGGTCTTAACAGTTGTCAAGAAAATGCGATTGTTATGCCCCTGTATAGATTTACCTCAATTTTTTGTTTGTTTTGTTTTTTGAGTTCTTCCTATGTCAATGTTAGAGGATATGAGCTCGAGTACTGAAGTTATATGGCAACATAGAAGAGAGAAAGAAGTGATTGAAATTCACGCTGAATTGAATGTGAAGTGGTAAATTTCATGGCTGACTTAAATGCAGCATTTTCACCAGTTGGAAGAGCGCTAATTGGCCCATTTGCATGAGGGGCCCCTATACACTTCTGTCATCTCGATATCGTAGAAGAGAGTACAAGTTGGTGTGCAAGCAGACAGAATTGCAGCTATTTTTGGATTTCTGATTTCAAAACAAACCGGGATATGCTCGGATCCCATTATTTATACATCGGCAATTACATATCGATTATTTTAAGACACAGCATTATATGCTGCGTGTTTCTTATTTAGGGCACTCTAGTAAATCAAGCAAATTCCATGGCAAAAATATTACAAGAAAAAGAAATGATGGAATCACCCGTGACATCTGACAAAAAATATCAATCCCTGAACACCACACGAGCACCGTTTTCAAGACTGTCATGTTGCAATGTCAAAAGCACAATACAAACGTAAACTTTAACGTTAGTTTAACGTTTTGTGAAAGTTACTATAAAAATCACGAAGAATTATTTCGAATTTCACGATACATATATATTCTAAAATATGGAAATATAATTTCATAATACAATAATTGAAAGTAACAATAAGCTTTTGCACATGTTATATGTAACCCTCGAGGCTCAGTGTGCGGAAGTTAATAATGATGACGCAAACTTTCAATGTTGACCAAGAAAACTAATACGAAATATTGATTAAATGTCGTTTCGTGAAATGAAATGAATTCATGCTTGCATTTTGAACAAATTCAGACATTGCACACAGCAAGTAAATCATTAGTAGTTATAATAACATGATGGGATTAATAATAATCCCCTTATGAGTACAATACTGTCTGGTCCATGTTGTGTTAATCAATATATATGACAAAAAATACCTACAAATGCATATATCACCAGTGAAAGCCCCCTGCAGTCAAAATATATGCAATCATTTCAAGCGGATGGACAGAATTATATAGCTTATTAATTATTCAAATCCATTTCTTATATGAGAGCAGCTCGAGGTCAATCAGAAATCGATCACTACAGGGTGAACAGAATAATTCCTTAAAACAACACCTACTGCATATCTACCCTTTTGAGTTTTCTGAAAAGATATTAAGTGCGGAGGCGAAATTATGGAGTATAACGAGAAAAAATGACAATACTACTCAATAAAATATCAGTTTCGTCTGACATACGCCTACTATGCTGTACAGAACAGAATAAACTGGGAAATTACATTTTGGAACTAGATATTGCGTTTCAAGATTTGAAGCTCGCAGTAGGTGGAAGAGATTGATTGAAATAAGATCTTGGTTACTTGGCTGTTCTGAACATTTATTAAAATTGTACACGCATCGCTTATTCTCACGTTGATGGGTATGAAGTACGTTGAAAATCAGTTAATACCAATTATGAAACTACATTATTTTCAGCGTAATTCTCTAAACATGTTTTAAACTTATGAACATCAGGCTTTAACAGTTAGAGGCCATCCACAAAGGATGTCCAGCACCGCAGTCCATGATAACAAGATTTGTGTGAACCATCTCCAACAACCTAGGACAACTTTTATAGACGACCTCTTATTTGTCTTCCATTATTTGCTTTTGCAGTAATCAAAATATGAATCTCCTTAATTGTCTGACAGCAATCTTTTAAGCTCTTCTAATTCAAATGACGCTGTTTATAATTTGTGATTAAAATGGTTGTGCAATATATAATACAATAAGTAGCCTAGTTCGATATCAAGATTTGTCAAGGTGAGTGTAGAAAGAATAAATGGCATGTGCTTGCATTTGCACAGAGGAAAATCTAGTATTAAAAGCCATTCATCAATCTGTCCAGGGGTCATCCCTTTCTTCTCGTTTTCTTTTGGCTCCAACCATGGAAAGCACATCGAAAAGGCTGGACTGTGTCCAAACAATTGCCCACATAGAAGAGCACTATCATTTGATGGAAAAGACCCTTACATTTCCTCCAAGGTAATTGCCAAAGAAATCCTCCTCCCTCTTCGTTCAGCTTATCGAAATCCCATTTACAATCAAATATCCATACGGACGTTTTATAGATGTTTCTTAATCTGCAGATAAGTAAATAGATTGAAGCACGGATTGGAAGAAGGGCTTCAATTGGTGGGATGTTTCTGAAAATTAATTTACCATACGGTGGAGAAAAAACCGAGATAAAAAAATTCAATTTGAGGTTGGAGTATAGGGAGGATGAGGAGGAAATATGAAGTCAGCAAATATTTGAACATAAAATAATAGCAAGCTTCTTGACAGTGCTTTTCAGAGTGACTCTTAATGCCTTCATCAAAATCTATGAAACATGAATTCCTGCTTGCTACTGACTCAGCGATGCTATTGGCAAGGATGCTTAGAATAAAACACAGGCAGGTCTCGATCTAAAATTTAATAGAAACATTCCCATGCATCATATCAATTTCAAGTATTTATTTCATGCATAGAGTTTTAATTAAAATTCTGCCATTTTTCCGGATGCATAAATCTGAATTATGTCATACGCTATCCCCCTATTTTAATTTGCAGCTTAATACATTGTTATAGCAAATCGTTAATATACATATATTAAGAAGACATCAATTTAAAGTTTATAAAAAGAGTTATTTTGATCTAAGCAAAACCCTGTTTCAATCAAAATGTTTCTGGAAATTCAGAATTCATTAGAAATCTACACCAATTGAAGGGCATCAAATTTTAAAAGGATTTTTTTAAAATAAATTAATCTGAACGGCATCTTAACAATTTGTTATTAAAGGAACAGGGTGATCAATTCGGACGATAAGGGACTAGGGGAAAGAAGGGGGCAAAAATGGTCGAAATTTTGGTGGACGGCTTTTTATCGACGATGGTGAGGAGCAGGAGGATCCTGATAAGAGGGAAAAAGCACAGAGCTGAAAGCAAAACACTTTTTCCATAACAATATAGTCTGAAACAGCGCTTTCACCGAAAATAACATGAGTAAATATGAATTCCTGTATTCACGAAATTGATAGCGCAGGGTCACACGTTTATCCTCCTGCCTTACCAATCCAAGAGCATTCCCTATATACGGTCATTAGTTATAAGTTACAACCGGTGTTGGCACTTATCCTTTATCCTGCTAGTCACATGATGAAATACCAGTCATCTATCAAAGGGGGAAAAGGTTAAAAACTGCTGGCCCATTTCGTTGGACCCCATGTTCAAAACCAAACTCAATCAATCTGGCATGAAATGTTTTTCTTATTTGACTTTGGGTCTTTCAAGTTCCGTTTAATTTAGAAAAAACTGATGGAAGTCATTATTTATTCTGGAAGCTGAGACATTGAGCGAAGCATAAAAAAGCTATTTAATGAAAACCTAGAGCGGAAAAAAGAGAATCCTTCGAAAGGACCTGTAATGAACTCCAGGGTTACTCAAAAACCCGACATAAGTGAAGAAATAAATCGATAAATTATCTTAGTAAGACGCATCATTACGGCTAATGATGCCATTTATAATAATTTAATTACAGTATTCGGGTTAACACTAAAACAATGGATAATGTTTCTCATAATAGTTGGCCCATAAATCAATGGTCCATATTTGTGCAAGGTAGCATACACTATGTGTATTATCTATAATAACAAAAGGGTTTATTTGCGCTGATGAAATCTAGCAGAAATTGCCAGAGAATTTTGGCTACAAATACTATGGATACATAGTATTTGGTGTCACCTATAAGGCAAAAGTGAAGGCTAAAATTTCACTTTTAAACGTCCTCGGTATGAGAGTTTATAAAGAGTATTAAAACTACATAAACAGGAAGTCAAACAGTTATTTTTAAAACGTTTAAAAAAATCAAGGTTGTAAAATGTTTTAACGCAATATAAACGTTTAAAATGAAGTTTTAAAAGAAATACACTGTACACGTTACAATCCAAATGTAAGTAGATATCTATAATTAGCAATCCAAGTTAAATTAACGAAATGTTTACACACCCTGTACATGTTTATAAATCATTCATCAAATATGGGAAACGATGATAAAATAGTTTGCAAAACAGACAGTAGATACACGATGATCGATTTCTGGAAACGTCTGTCCTAGAGTTTAATGGAAGTAATATAAACGTTCGCCATTATCAATTAAATAAAGTTAATAAAACAAGAAAAAGTAATAGAACAGAATTGATTAACATAAATGGTCTATATTTCAGTAACTGATGCATCAATTTTCCTTTTGATCAGACTATTTGAACACAACTGGTCCGAAATCAATAAACACGCGTGTGTGAGCCAGTAATGACTGACAAAGATTAATATTACAGTCATTTTATCAAACGAAAGCTGAATTTCAGTCATAAATAATGCGATTGCTTGGTTTGATACGAAAAAAAAACATGAGTTTATATAAATTATGACTATTTGGAACAAGTCCACATTCAGTTATTCATAAATATCAATTATTAACGCCAAAACTTTATGGAAAGAAAGTACAAGTTTTTATGGCAATGTAAAATCTAGTCCTTGATATTTTGACGTAAGACCACCAAAATTAATACCGTTAATCAAGCATTTTTTACTAATGTAATTATCACTCAAATCATAAAAAAATTAATTATCATCTTTTATTACATGAGTGATTTTTGTAAATGATTCACTGGAACTTATTAATTTGGAACAAAAGGGCTGTGTTTGTGTCTTATATAGATAGCATCAGGCAGTTGATTTTTTTTAAAAACTTAGAGAACATCGACAGGATATCGCACTTAAACACAATGTTCCACTCTAAAATATTCTGTTAAGTTGTTATTGGAAAAATAAGATAAATGTGTATTGAGGTGTAAGGAAGAAACTTTGAAAACATCACTTGTATGTTAAATACATGGAGAATGAACGTTTGTTTCAAATTTAATAAGATTTTTTAAAATTAAATTTAGTCCTATCGTTATTAGATGAACTTAGAAAAATTTAAGTTTTTGTAAGGGAAAATATATTAATTATTAATCATTTAAAAATAAATAAGCAAGCTTAAACATGTTAATAATACATAATACATTAATTATTCGCATTAACCTATGGCTAAATTATACGTTTTTCAGGTTAGTTAAAAAGAACACAGCTATACATTTAATTTGTATATTTTGAACGAGCAACAGAACACGCGTCAGCTGAAATTGGATTTGAACAATTCTGTGCATTTGTTAGAAATGACTTTCATTTAATGCTTCCCAAAACACTCCAACGCATCAAACCAAATATTTCATAAAGGATTCGAATAAAATGTTGTATAGTAAGGCATTTGGCTTTAAATTCCGAGAAAATTGAAAACATGAGTTGAATGTAAATGTGCATTTATCAGAAGGTTACAAGGAAGAACGCCATGACTACCAAACTATCGTTTTCCTGAAGAGTTAAATGAAGCGATATTATGCAGCAAATAGCCTACTTCAGAATTTATAATAAACTTGCGATTATTTTACTACAAGACAAACGTGCAATAGCAGCTAACAAGTTTTGCATGGCAATTAACTTGTCGGCTTTCTGTATTTGCAATGCAATGAATGCACTGGGTTGTAAAACTTCTATATGAAATAATAGGTACGGTAATTACAAAGTATAATATAAATAATATGCAGCTATATGATTTTTGAAGTAAATAACAAAATCAAAATATTTAAACGCAAATATCTACATTTTTACAATGTACTAATATTATTGTTAATACAGCTAATAAATGACTACCAATACTGACTATTATTGTCATTTTCATTTAATGTATATAAAAAGTGAAACATGGCAAAAAAATCTATTACAGCTTAAATAATGTACGTTAATATTTGCATACGTTTGAATTTTACAGGTCTTGCGATTTACACTTATTCCCGAAAAGCATTCACATCTCCGAACAAAATAGAAAAGTAGACTCTAAACTTCACTCCAAAGCCTATTAAAAACAAGACTCTTAGGAAACAAGGTGTGTACTTAACTAGATGTATCTAACCCAATTGTTACAGAAGCGGTTTCCCTCCCTTGATCCTTCAACATGACTTTTGCACAAAGTAAATTTCATGAATTTGCAAACAACACTTCTAATGAGACATTTCAGCAAATTCCCTACTTGCTTGACCAACACTTCCCTGCCAAAAACATGAATTAAATTTGAGTAGTTTGCATATCGACATGTGTACACGACACTGAAGTTCCCAAACAGGAAATAGGAGGTTACATTTAAAAAACTGCTTCGCAAAAGTGATGGCAACCTTCCTTACAGGAAGCAGTTTTATACCAGATGATCCGATCAATAAATAAGGGTAACAGCCCCAGACACAAGATATACGTCTTGCGAATCATAACCGAGCAGCTACTAAATGCAACTCGGCGTATAAATACAGTGCCATCTCTGACAAGTCGGAAATTACAACTCCTAAGTGTCATTTTCAGTCTAATACAGGAAGTCTTTATCATCCCTCGGTACACTAACAGATAAAACTCGACAAGATTGACTTTTATGTAAACGTACCAGATACGGTGACACGGAATTTCCCAGAAACGCTCGCTGCACGCACATCATCAAAACCCTTTGATTTGCTCTCGCAATTTATGCCATTCGTCACACATGTATTTATGCAAGCGACAATGTTTAACGGCGATACGATTACAGGCTAGCGGACTGCGCCTATGCCCTATAATCTTATTATGAAAGAATCCTGACTTGGTTTATACACAACATGCCATCCTGCATAAAACCGAAGGCAGAAAATCAATGCAATACGATGGGTGAAATGCAAGATGGGATAACAGCGACACCTGTAAACCATTGTTGCACAGTCATTTTCAACAGAATACAACCCCACGTTCCTTTGATAACCAAATACTGTATACATGTACATAGGAGCTGAAAACTGAATAGCCTAGATATTTCCCAAGGCTATTGTTCGTCACGCGTATCAACGTATCGCCCTTGAGATAAATTCAATTCAATTCAACTCAGTACCCTACTAGCAGCAAGTGATATGTCATGTGGTAAACGATATACCTGTATATATTTAGGTAGGGTTTTCGAATTATTATTCTGGGGCGTTGATTTCACTTTAATAACCTTTCTGAAAAAAATTTACCTAAAAAAAGTAATTATAATCGAGAAAAGAAACTTCATTTTCATTTTGGCGCTATTCCTTCAATTTTTTGCATAATTGCCTATCAGGCCATCACTTCGACATTTAGCAACTAAAAATGTTAACTAAATGGAAATTTGAATTCATTAACTGGTAATTTCGAGTTGTAGTAATTTATAATGGATAAACAGAGGAGGAGGTCTTGCAATACTTGATTAAAAACTCACAAATCTGGACGTCTTTTATGGATGACCCTTATACCGGTTCAGCTAAAAATGTCACTTCTTCTGGTGGTTTCCGTATTTGGAGAGGTGTACGTATTGGGTCTAAATATCGCCCGGAAAGAACCAAAAAAAAAACGTTACCGGTATAGATTATACGTTATACACGTGTGAGTCTAATGATAGACGTTAATTCCATTCAATGTTGATATTATTCAGTATACACGTACATGCATGTTGAGATGTTGGTTGTGGCAGCATGTCCGCCCTGCATTCGAGAGACCGGGGTTCAAATTCCGTTTAGGCTTCGTGGTTTCCACAATATTTTTAGGAAGATACTGAGATAATACCTCAGTATTCTGCCACGGCCTTCTGTAAATATGTTGACTGTTCAACATTTTTTATCTCACTTACATGTTGGCCTACATGTACATGTACAATGTATGTGTTTAAATTTTGGTGAAACTTATTGACTCCTCTCTTCCCCCTACTACATTGCATTCATATGATGGTTGTAGGGTATCTAATAGGAACAAAATGATACAGTGTATGTTGAGATGAGACGTTATTTGGTATTGAAATTGGATGGCATTTCAGTAATGTTTACTGAAATAAATAAATAAACGAAATTTGGGGGCTGGGGGTTTGCCCAATTCGTCAATTGATACAGTTACATATACAGTATACATGTATGCGGCTATAGGTTTTCTCAGAAATACTCCCTAAACATGCAGATGGTAGGCAAAATGATTGCGTGATAAACAAAATTAGAATGCATTCGTGCGGTTTTATCTAATATAATTCTCCCGCACAGATCTGAGTACTTGAAAGATAAAACTCCATTATGCGAACTTTCAAAACTTGCGTACTTCTGAATTCTGATATTAGTTCAGCATATCTTCCGTTGCCGAATACTGCATACCCGCCCAATCTGACCTTCAAGCACGCAAAAAAGGTCGGGTTATCAGATGTAATTTCCCAAATTCCATAACATTCCGTTTCTGCAACAAGATTTCCTCATTTAATATAAATTATGCGCATTCTTGTCGCTGGCTTTCAAATTAGTATTTCTATTGAGTCAGTTAAGACCCACCGTACGGCACGTGGAGCCCTAAAGTGAAGAACTAACATTTAATAATTTAACCAGCATTTTTCGGCGGCTTACAGCGCTATAAATTCATGCCATAAAAGTGAACGTTAATGCCTCGAGACGGATGAAAAGCATTTTCTATAGTTATGATATTTAAATAATTAATTAAGAAAAAACAACGCTTATAAAAATGAGCGAGGTTAGCACATGAAAGCATAAACCGACAATATGGGCTCGTTTCAGATTAGACTTAATGTAAGTGAAGAAAACCAATCGATTTAGAGATCTAAATCGCACTCTTCATCAAATTGGCATTGATGGAACAAGAACCAGTTTTTCGAGGGCACCGCAGGGAGTCGATTTTCGGAGGATTATGTCTTACTCCAACCGTTAATTGCTATAGGCTGCAGTATTATTTACTCATTTATAAAGAATAAATAAGGCATCTGATTCGTTTAGAACGCTAAAACCGCGATGATGTATTCACTACTTTAAGCATCATTTAGGCGATCCAAATTTCATCGCAAATGAAAGATGCATGCTCATGGGTGGAATACACCAAATAAAAAAACCGAAACTGCTTTATTCTTATGCTTCTTACATATCAAATGCATAGGTTTGTGGAAATCATTTTATGTCAAGAGCACATTAGAGGTTGTCCACAAAAGACTTCCAGTGATCAACATTGCGTGAAAAGTGTTAATGATCTATCCATTAATGATAATGGCGAAGTCAAAAGTCGAAAGACATGTATGTGGACATCATGTTGGAGAGAGAAGTTGTCATTTTGATTAAAATTTGATTGAATTAAATCCGAAAACAGGATTGTACTTGTTAGGGTAAAGGGGGTGTTCTCCAATTCGGATGATAATGAACGAGAGGGTGGGGAGGTTTGTGGAAAAGAAATAGGATGTCAAAACGTTGAATTGTCGATGGTCATTATTTGTGGATCGCCCCTTAATAGCATGATCAGAAAAGGCTTCAAATAAGCTTATTACATGGAGTAATATATTGGTTGTTGATTTATTTTCAATATTCGAGCCTTCAATTTAAACAGTTTATTTACTAATCAATGTCTGTGCAATAATATGCATCGTGAATGTTAAACATTGATGTTCTGTTCATAAAAAATTAGAAAAACTAAAACACTATATGTGTTATACTGAAAACGTGTGACACGCACGATGTACCAACTTTATAAACGGTAAACAGGGATTGGTTGGGCGTAGCTACCCTGCTAACCAACCATATTGTTAACATTATTTTAACAATGAGTGAACTGATATCGCACTCAACATCAGAACAGGGACTAATCAAGCCATCTTAGCAGCGCCACGGGTTTATCTCACCAATATTAATTATGCGTTAGTAGGGAAAGAGAATGCCTCTTGCAGCCTGCCAGTTTCCATGATACACAGCGAATCCATAAGGTTTAATAAGGCTGGCATCCTTCGTGACAGATGCATTTCATATTAGCTCTATAATTATAGTATTTAACACAAATAAATGTCTCCCCAAGGTACCGGATTCCCAGTCATCGACCTAAGGTAAACATCAAACAAACGAGTATTTACACAAATCGGCACGAATGGGTAAATATTTAATCAAAATCCCTTACATTTTTAAAACTGCTTATGGGGAATTACAAAAAATAACGCACGCTAACCTCCCCTAATTTACAACGTCACATATTCGTGAATTAGAAAAATCTTCAAAAGCATCTAGAAAATGATCAATTTTTTTTAATATCAGCATCTGTAAAGATTTTAAAGTAGGCTACTCTGGCACGTTTATATGTATATCTCAACATGTACATGTAGTGCTAACGTTTAAAAAAATATATAAAATATATAAACAAAAAAATTGTTCATTTAAGCGGAAATTATGGAAGGAAATGAGACGGCAAAATGTTTATGAAATGTCAGCGTCCGTCCAATCGGCGGTTGCATTTCCTAAATAGGATGAATCATCGTTCCTTGGATCATTTTCAAGAAAATAAAAATACTACGATCGATTTTGATTTTTCAAAAAAAGGGGGTGGGAGTACATAGCATGTGTTCGTGTAGGTGAAATCAAACGTGGTCAATTTGGTGACTTGATCGCGAGGTTCTCATATTTGACGCAGCCTGACTTATTCCCACGAAGCAATTAAGCAGGATGACTGAGTATATCGAAAATCTTTTGGAGTAACTCCCAATTGGGGCAAAGTCAAGGTGCACTTCATTATGATTGGAAATGAGCGTTGATGAGGTTTTTTGCTACTGGTCCTAACGTTGTAATGATCGTTGGGGATTTAAGCCTCGCACGTGGCGAAGTTCTACGAAGTGCCGTGTTCGTGCAATGGCGCATGCTGTGACGTCACTTGACACACGCTAATAATTTAATGTTGCAGAACCATTGTTCTTTAGTTAAGATGTCACCATGTTTTGTTTTTCAATTTACAAGTTTGGTTGTCCTATCAACAACGTTAGTGGTGGCTAATAAGCGACTATAACTACTCTGCTCAAGTGAATATTTCAATAATGATACTTTATTGTGACAGGCGTCACTTATTTCTATTGATTACGTCACATGGATGACCTACTGCTCATATTTTGCAAATGCAGGTACTTATTGATAATCGTTGAAGCCATCGTTTGCATTCATATGCCTAGCGTGGTATTATCCTACTTCCCCCGAGAGCGATCTCAAGTACCTGATAACGTTCAAACATTATTTCGCCACAGGCTAAACAGGCAACCAGGCAGTAAGAATTTTACAAAAGCAATATATAAACCTTATCATCGAATGGCGGCTAAACACCTTCCACAATAAAATGTCTTCGTTTTAATGTTAGAAAGAGAATCGAAATGTGTATTTCAATGCTGCAATTATTGGAAAATTTCTTACAATTTTTTTAAAAATATATTTTACAGATGTAAACCTTTGTCTGTATAGGCCTACATTGTTTATCAACTGACGTCTTATTGGAAGGTAAAAGGAATATGTAATGTTAGCATTTATTTAGCTTTGATCTATAGGAGACGAAGATGCTTTGGGCATTTTCACGTTTTCATGAAGGGTTTTTCCACTAAAGCACTCTTCTAATTGGCTTTGTATGCGCACTTCGCTAAAATACCTTATTTTACTTTAAACTTTGCAATTTTCAGGAATGTTGCCTAAATGTTCATTCTTTCTCTTGAAGCTCAAAAAATTGGGCAAAACGTGTAACGGCCGCTTTTAGCGCATACATAAAACTACTTCCTCTAGGTTACGAGAAAAAATCCCTAGCACTCTTCAGTGTTTTTGTCCACTTCAAGAAGCCATTTGCGGTATAAATTTCACTTTGATTTCCACGCAAAATTGGACACGAAGGGCCCTGGCAGATTTAAGTGCACTCTGAGAGTGGAAGTTGGCGACTCCAAAAGATAAAATGCAAAAGTAATCTCAGCAACTGCAAGAGCAGCAACATGCAGCGGCTCATATCCAAATTTCACGGACTAAAGGAATTGGGAAAAAAACTTAATCTGTAAAGTGGATCAAACTTAAAGCAGATTTCAGTTGATATGTAGATGTTTATACTTGAAGATACTTTAGATACGTAAGATAATTATACTTAAGATAATTATAAAAAGACTATGCACCTTTTTTGAGCTTATAAGCTGATTTCCCAAATTAAAATAAGCAAAGTAGCATAACCATGCGTGGCTAGTATTCTGTAAAGAATCTATGAGGTTAATTTAAGGAATTTTTTTTAAAGCGTATATTGTTGAATTTCCCATACGTTGTAACTGCTTATTGTTAGAAAGTAAGCTTGGTGAAACAGTAAAAATAGTAAATTCGAAAAATAGCAAAAATGTTTCTGATATTATAAATATCAGATAACTGAATAAAACGTTGGCTATTCTGTTGCAAAATTATATACGTATTAATAGTTACTGGTTAATGAATTAAGCTTAAATAAATTAACGTGTTAATGAATTAAGCTTAAATAAATTAACGTGTTAATGAATTAAGCTTAAATAAATTAACGTGTTAATGAATTAAGCTTAAATAAATTAACTTTAATGCATTTAGAAATCAACGATTAATGTTTAGGACCTACATGCATAAATTCCTGATAAGATAAATATCATTTATTGAACCTTCAACTGTCTTATATCAAGCTTTCGTGCTTCACCTGCCAAACAATAATTCAAAGTTCATAGAATGGCCACTGCGTTTACTGTAGCTTTAGATGGTTGTCATAGTCCCAACCCATCTGCCTTTTATTCAATGGTTGTTGGTTTAAAAACAGTTTGACATCTAGTTATTGTCGATTCGTCTTACACGAACATGCAGTGTAATAATAGCGTATCATATCGTTGAGTGGTCAAGAAAAGGTCGCAGAGTGTTCGTGCTGTGTCAGTCAGTGCATAAAAGAAAGTATCCATGGTAGCAAACTCATCCATTCAGTATACCTATTCCATTACCGTCAGAGTGCATTAGGATCACTTTCATGGTCAACTTTGTCGCTTTTTTCATTCCTTATTTTATTTTGCTCAGGTTGTCAAACGGCAAGACGAAAACTCCAAACGTTGGGCATAAAAAATGTGCTAATAGAAAATCAACTATTATTACCAAAAGCGCAGAGAGCGCATTTAAATATTAGTGCAAATTCAAAACAAACTATTAATCACAGTTTGATGTTGAATTTATGATATTAAACATTGCAATATAATTTCTAAAATAAGTATTAAGACGATCATTGCGTACTGTTGAAAAATCCATTACTTGTGAATAGTTTTCAAAAACGTTCGCCTATGGCTTCACCTTCATTGTTTATACTCAATTTTTAATCAGAAATGGTATTGACAATCTGACAAAATTGTAGCATTTTTGATTATTTTAACGAATGGAACATTGAAATGACAAGCAAGTCAGTGACCACGAATAGAGGGGGAGGAATAGGGGAGAGGTGTTTTAACAGGGTATGCAGATTTTTGTTGATTATTGTAAATCACAAAAAAAGCCAAAGATTGTTCAAAAATGGCAATTGAATGCATTGGACACATCGCGTATCTCATTATGGATTTGGGAAGCGGCCTTCAATTTCCTTTCAAGCCTAAGCATTTCGATTAAACAGTGGTCATTTTCATCATGGCCAATTACGAAAAGAAGATAGAACACAGAATGACCCCAGTTCCTCGCAAACGACGCTTAACAAAGTCAGAAAAACTTTGCGCCTAAGTGAGCGCCTAAGAAAGGGTTGGATATCAAAACAGTTGGTCGATTCCTGGATGTCCAAAAAAGGAACCGATGTGGAAATAATTTTTAATTGGCGACTTTTGTTCTTAGTCGTAATGAGGCTCGTGTCGTCGCGAATGGACGGGTGAAAGAGGGCGCTCCAACTAACCGGAAGACGTCATCGCAATCAGCCTGAGCAGGCGCTTGTTTTTCCGTTAAGTGCCGCATCGGGTGATTGAGATCGGTCAAATCAATTTCGGCCAATACTTACCGCCGAACATTAACTGGCCCCTAGCTCTTCCCGATCAAGCACTAAAACCAAGATCTTATCCTACAGCTTCTAGCTATGGCCGCAATTAATAGAATCAATTAAAGGCTTTTGCGGACAGATTAACTTTGAAACGGACCCTGATTGCTTTCTTAGGTCGACCGGTTAATCAATTGGCGATTTATTATACCGAAATCGATGCAGAATGCATTTTAACTACATGTGCACGCCGGAAATTATCCCGGGAAATCTTGACTGACAGATACTGCAGACTATAGGGGGTCATGCATTAGGACGTCAGATTAGAGAAACTTGTCTGTAGCGGTCATTCATGGAACCATGCGAGTGAGATCGTTGTATAAACGTTTATTGAAAATCAGCCGTGTAATATTGTCTTTATGGGTATATGCGAATATGTATGGTATAAGTTAACTATAAATATAATGTTTATGAAGGGAGATATCCAGTTTAATTTTTTTACGGAATAAGAAAGGTAGGTAGGCATAAAAGCAAATTTTTTATAGAAATACTTCCTTGAGAAGAATTAGCTTCTGGACAGTAACACTACAGGTAGTAGTAACACCCTTTAAAGTTCTATCTTACTTTAGCATTACACTTGCGCATGAAAAAGTGTTGCCTGATGAAGCTCTAGATGTCGCAATCAATAAACACTGGCTGTGTCTGCTTTGGTTTATAATTCGAACATTACTTGTTTTGATTTTAAATACAAAATAAGAATTACTTCATTTAAAACTGTCTTTTTTATGTTTTCGGGTTACTATACTCCTAAAAAGTGAGTATGAAAGGTAAGCATTTAATGGTTCAAAATAGCTAGAATACCACTAAAAACTACATTTTGAAACACATTTTTATGTAACATGTTTTATGTTAAAAATACTTCTTAAAACTACCGAAGAAAATGTCACTAAAAATGTGATTTTTTTCATCCGCTTATCTAAGAAATGCTACGGAAATTTACTTTGATAATATTATTGCTTTAATTAGATTTCGCAGTAAGGTTTTTCCGGAAAAAAAATTGCACATGTATTTTCTTTATTTAACATTTTCTTACTTAATTTTACTTTCATAAAAATATCTGCTAAAACCCACCATTTGAGATCAGTTTTTAATAAATATCGCCTTCGACGCGACGCTTCTATCATGAATTTGCATTTTTAAGCGTAATTCTGGTGATAATTTGCTGAAAATTATGAAGGCACTGTTTCTAGACCACTCAATGCCAAACACATCACAACGTTTCCTGTGTAAAATCATTTTAAAATTATTTAGTACTCGCCGTGGCGCCTTTTTATGTGCTTATTCCTCATAACTACAGAATCTGTCTCCGCCCATGAACAAAACAGTATACTGACGTACACCAAAAATGCATTTTACGTTAGTGTGATATTAAAATATAACGCATACATGTAGGTATCATAAGTAATAACAAGATATGGGCTTGCCTTCTGTTGCTGAGTCGCTATTTTTCACAACAGTCTTCCCTGTAACTGTAATTCTGTGAGATTTCTTTTTGCCTCAATTACAATAAAAATTCTTAGTTACCTAGCTTCTAGCAAGATGGTTTGCTAAATTCCTAAATATCATAACCACTCAGACGAGGTGATAACCGTCTAATAAATTAGTTATATTAATTCTCTTCCTTACACATTGGGTTTATTTGCTAAAATTATTGAGTACTGAATTGAGTTAAATTAATTTGATTTCTCAGGGTCAATTATTTGTAACATGTTACATTTGTAACCCTGTACATGTTGATAGGTTTTAATGACTTTCATGCAGACTTTTAATCCAAGAGAGAATTTTGGAGAATTTTCTATTATGATATTCTCTTGAAAAACTTGTGAATCTCCTTAAAGCTCGAATTTCCTTTATGAATATATTTCCTTCCGCAGTCATTTATGGACAGCTCCTCACAACAGTTGCTATTAAAACGTCATTACTCGCGCAGTCCAGGAGGACGTTCAGCCTTACATAACTGCTATGAAATGCCTTCTCAGAAGCACGATTTTAACATTTCTGGTAATAAATTTCAGTTTACAAACAATAAAGTATGTAATAGTCTTACGTTATTTCTACAAAAGCAATTCAGTAAAAAGGAATTCAGTAAAGACGTGGTGCTAATGCTGTAGCAATGGGGAAAAAATCATGAAAATGGAAGTCCATGGCTAATAAAATTGCCAGTTTCTGGTCTTAAAACCAGGCAACGTAAAAGCCAAGTTATGTTTTGATTGAAAGGGTTTTTTTCCGTCGCTTCCTAGAAGAGGCTTTTTCGCATAAATATATTTGTAATCAGCCATCGTATCTCCAGAAGACGCTTCTCTTTGCAAGTTCAAGCATCTCGGCGAGAGAGGAAGAAAAGAAGATGTCTGACAGGCGCATTGGGCCACATAAATCATTTCCTGCTTCCTACTGGGACATCTGGTACCGAGAAACTGCATTAGATCAGGTCAGTCTTTCTGAAATGTCCAGCAAGAGGCCCATTGGTAACCGGCCGTAAAACGGGGTCATTACGAGAAGGATGCTAAAGCTTGCTACAAAACGTCCACCTAAATTGAATTTTTTTACACTCAGAAAAAGCATATGGGATTTCTCTCGGGCCTCTCGTTTCCTATTAGAAATTAAGTATGATATGAGTAGATGAGGAAATTGATCATTTGCTTTGCGAGCCACTTCGGGGAATTACATTATGCAAATTTTTCGCAAAAATAAATCCATGAAATATTCCTAACATTAAAAAAATATTTGCCATCATGCTATCATGGTAAGCACTTCCGTGAGTTATGAAACCCTAGTTCATTAAGTCACGGCTGCTAACTTTAATAACAAACTTCATACACGGCGTCTCAAAAGCTTTTAGGTATCAAAGGGATCGAAATATATATGGCTTTGATTGGATACAATGTATAAATGTTCCATAAAATAAATCGTTAAATCAAAGAAAATATTTCAAACATTGAAACAAACTAGTAGAAAAAACGGTGATTATACATAGTATTATTATTATACATGTATGTTGTATATTATATTCGTGAATGTCAAAGAAATATATGAGCAATATGCATATAGTTATGTGTTTAAACTTAATATTTCTTTTACAACAAGCATCAAGATGGATGTAAAAAAATGTTTCAGAAGCATTTAAAATGAAATATTTCAAATAATGATTTATGGTTTCTTTATGGTGCATTTTACCGATAGTTTTACAATGTTATTTGGGTAAAAGCTTTAAGAACATATTTTAATTAAAAAATATGTGGATTTCACAAGTAACTTACTAATTCTCAGTAGCAATGATACTGGATATTTTCTATAAGACTATTTAAAACACGAATAATTCTGAAACATATTGTTCAGTAGGAAAATATTATTTTACATGAAAAATATAAATGCTAAAATAAGCTGTATGCTTTGCAATCGTAAATGTTTCTTTAAGCTGTAAATTGACTGTTTTGGCATCATGCATTTCACCTAAAACCTTTATTAATAAAATATTGATTCAGGAATAAGAGATTATCAACGGTCAAAATAAATGCACGTCCAATTCGTTTCCAGCCCTTACAGAATAAACATCCACCTTTTTCAAAGTAACGAATTGGTGGCATTCACCATGGCTACAAAATTAGATCTAGGCTAAAATATAACTAAAATGAGAAAGTCGATTGCAGACAGCAACAGCGAGCAAATGAATTCAGTCACAGTGCCTTAGTACAGGGTGTGTTATAAATTGTTTTCTGCTCTTTGATTTTTATTAAAAATCATAATAGTCCATAAAATACTGAGTTCCAGGGCATTTCCAGTAGTTACTTGATTCGATTATTCGATACTCATTCCATGACAAAATTCAACTACCGTAGGAAATATGCTTATTTTTACCCCTATAAAGCTTTGCACAGCGATTCGTAATTATAATAATTAAGTTTCCTTAAATACTATAATTAGCACGCCAAGCATAATATCGCTAAAAATGTACAAAAATATGCCCTAGACGTAATATTCATGCAAACGCTTTCAGATGCATAATCGTTATGAATTCCTCCTAGAGACGTTTTGTTCTCTCTGATTACAATAATTTAAATACAGATTCGCTTTCCACATTTTTTTCTCTGCTGCCATCCTGTTTTGCAACGATCAATTTCGCCGCAAAATAATTTAACGAGATTTTAATACCGACGGTTCTAATAATCCAATAAAAACATTAAATAAATTAAAAAGTAGTCACGTAAGTGCATAAAACATTAGGGACAAATTTCAAATTAATATCTACGTAAAGACATTAGCTTGAATAGAGTAGATTAAAACATACAGCGGTAACGATTTTAAAAATATCGAAGCTTAATTAGAAAACTAGTTTTTACACCAAACCATGAATGCCTGACTAAAGAAATCACCTAGATGTCTTTTGCTATTCAGGTAAAGCAGAAAAATTCCTTATGCATTGTGCGTAGATTTTACATTTCAATAGCATTTGCTAATTGCAGGATACAGTTGCATTGAATTCAATTAAAATAATTCAATTTTAAAACTCACATAGACACCAACGAAAGCGTGCGTTGAATTTTAATCAAATGTAAAACTTCGAATAAACATATCACAAAAAAACTTAAATTAAGCGTGATCGTTGTCATGACCACGTATTTTTCTCCAAAAATTGTTATATTATTAATGAGCAGGCTAATGTGATGGTTTATGACAACATATTCATCCTAATATCAGCAGCTTCATCAAAATAAGTATGAATTATGAAGATAGATTCTCCACATAGAGAAGCTAATTAATTAAGAAGAGTTAATTAATTTGGACACATTACTAGAACACCTTGACCCGAATAAACGGCTGCCCCGAATAACCGGTGGCCTGATTAACCGGAATATAAATACATTTAAAAACAATATGATATACGATGCCATTCGGACACCATAATTTACACGCAGTTCCGAATAGATTGCATTTCCGAAATATCCATATTCAGACCCAAAATATCTCGGGAATAAGAATCTCATTCTATAAAAGTAATTCTATAGAATATATAAAACACATTGTTAGAATTCTCATTTGAAACGTATGTAAATTATCCATAAGTCATTTTCGCTATCTTTTTCTGCCAGCCCCCTTTCATATTCATACGTCTCTTGACGCCTTATATTTCATATGTATATTAAGTTTTCCATTGTTTCTTTTTTTTAAATAATAGATGTCAGAGGCTGATTTATAGCGAGAGACGTTTGGCATTTGAGTGTTACCTTCACCCTTTGTGCAAAAACCGTCATCGAAAGAGTTTGGGCTTTAGGTGCTCCATCCAAATGCAAAGTATTTAAAAATCATCTCACATTGGGCGTGAGCGTAATTTATGAGCTTTGATCAAACGATTAAAATACATTAATTATAGCCTAATAATTACATGTAGGATATAAAACTATAGCTTTGCCTGTTGTAATACTGCATGTCTCTACATCAGCCTATACAACAATCTTGTTTCCATCTTTCTTTTTTTTTCCAAGAAACTGTCCTACATGTATGTCACCGAGGGGGATGGTGTAACCAAAATTACTGCACTAACAAAATGACAAGGAACCAAAAAAAAGTAAAAAGTTGACTTGCACTAGCTATAGATCGCGAAACCCTATCAAAATTCAAATTAGGGGGCAATTTTAAGGAGAAAATGGCTTTCCACATGGTTACACTGAAAGCCATTTTTTGAGAAAGGATTTTTTTTTGTATCTTTTCGACCAAACGTTGCAATCCTTTCTTAGGCAAAAGGAGGAGCTTTCTGATGACGTCATAACAGACTGTATCGAACTCGAGAGAGTCTCAATGTTTAGAGACATCACAAAAATGTCCTTCTCAAACACACCTAGAGTCATTGGAGTCTTTGATATACAGTAAGAAATTGCAAGGGTGCAAATGACATTCTTTCTCACATGCACTGTATAACAGTTCTTTTTTGGCTTTTCTATGTTGTAAAAACTAGATCTGTTCGCATTTTCATAAACTGAAAACAGTGTATTACTAATAAATTAAATGCTGTAGGCAAACATTTTTTAAAATAAAAAACCTATACAACAACTGGGCAATTTTAATCAACATTTGCATAAATAAATTGGCTTGAAAATCATGTTTCTCTCCCCATCTTTTCGCCCTATTTTGATCGATTTTGTCTTTCCAGAAAAGTCTTTCAACTTATTGTGGAGTGAATATGCCCGCCTCAAATAAGCGTAGCACTGATAATGGATTAACGTGTACGCTTAGGAGTATTTAACATAGGCCTATAATGTTCAAAAATTAATGAAGTATGGTATAGAGACACAAGTAATACATGTAAAGCAATTAAAATTACATAGCTGTTTGATTAACTTTACATGTCATGCAAGAAGATTCGGATTAAGAAGCATGGGAAATTCAACCTGTTGATACATTCTCATAGAAATGGACAAAAAAGCGTTTAGAGGACTAGACTTAATTAACTCTGGGATTTTCCGGAATTGCCTTTTCAAAGCTTACTTTAAAACGCACGACTTAAGCCAGCAGACTACCATTTGAAAATCCCCGTCTGTCTGGATACAAATTAATTAATAATTTGGGCTTTCACTTCAGTGCAGCCTAGTCAACAGCATAAAACTGTACCTTGCCGAATTTACTTCTCTGGCGTATTAGGTCCGAATGAAACGCAATTAGGTTGCGAACCGTTCAATTTTGTAAAACTTGAATTAACACACTTGAATGTTCGGTCGATTGGATTTTGTTTTTTTTCATTTCTCCAAACGTTTTTTTCCCGATTCCCAATCATCATTCCTTCCCTTTTCAAAGAATTCAAGCAACAAATTTAGTTCAGTGGCCAATTTCATTAAATTCATTCCGACAGGCTCTTGCGAACAAAATTACCAGTTAATACGGGTTCTAAAATGTGTAATGAGCAAACGAAGAAACCGAACTTCTCCTTAGCGGAAGTTGAGCTAATTTCTCAAAACGTACGAATCCGTTTCGCTCAATTGGGTATTTATGTTTAAGCTGGTTTTGACGTCCGAATCTAGGAGAAATCCATCATTTAACATTCACTGAAAGACCTATGTTCAAGAACAATTCAAGCAAGCTCAGCTCATTAAGCCATTCTGTATTTAATAATGGTAAAGCCTAACTTTATTGACTTTTTCACGAACACAGGTATGATATATTTATGTTAACAGTTTATCTGATTGGATTTAATCGAAACCTCAAAGTCTGTGACTTCGTACACGAATTCGTTCTGTAAATTAATATCAAAATTAGTCTATAAACAGTATATTCCTACTAATTTTTTACGTTGAATCCATACATAGTCATTGATTTGCAATAGGCCTATATACTGTATATTTTTCAATAAAGTATGATCAACTACATGTACATGATACCAAATAGGTAATAAAAATGCCTAATAGTGGTTCTGAAATGAAAATGCATGATACGGCTTGGCTCATTAGTCATGGATTTCATATATTCATATTAATCAACACGCAACACACCCAATTAGATAATAACCTTGTTTATTTAAATTCTAGGTTTGAAAAAAAATTGTTTCAAACGTGAAGAGGCTTAATTGGATCCACGCTCTCCCCTTTCCATTAACCTACAATTGCTCAACCTATTTTCAACTGCGGATACTTTCATTTAGTTTATTTGCGAAATTCGACCTACTCCTCAGCATACACTGAGACCTTAGTTCCATTTAACAATGTTCATCAACGTTCCAATGTTTTACCACCGTTAAACAATTGTTCTGAGCTATGCTAAATTTAGCTCCCCTGTGTATGCATGAATGGATGTTGATAATTTTGGACTATTGTTTTAATTATAATGCCTGGAAACACGGTGATTTATTGTTGCCCAGCAGAGTAGCAGTGACGCGACGTAAGGAAACTAATCATGCCCGAAAATAGCATCTCACATCCATGACTTTACTTAGGCAAAGCCATGACAGTGACGTTAAGGCAAAGGTTAAAATAGTTGCTCATAAAAGAGATTAGAGCGACTATATTTCTTAAAGAGGAAGTAGACTTGTCTACAAAATTATTATCACTAAACCAAGGCTTACACGTAATTACAGTATAGAGCCTGTAATAGAGGACAAGTTATTATGGTTGAGCTGCGCGTGCGCGATCATGACTGTAACAGTCACTGTTTTCTAGTCAGCAACATTACATGCAATTGTAGCATTGCGAATCCCACGTTAAAAATAAAGCCTATCTGATGATTATTTTTTTAATTTTTGAGTAGAATTATCACCTCCAGAGTATCGCACTGCGAAACGTTGTAATTATTATAAATATGATGCGGTATATACATGTACAAATAATTCGCATTGTTATTACATGATGAGAAAATGTACGAGAGTATTACGTTTGTGTGGTTGAATACATCCATATCAAATCGAGAGCTATAAGGGAGCATGTACGCGTAGAAAAACCACAAAATTGTTCATGTAAATTAAGGAATGCCAAGTGTTTTGTGCAAATGTGTTGCATACACATTGCCATGGTGATGGCGCCGAAAATTCTTTGCCATTTGTCGTCTGTTGCACTTTCAATTTAATTTCATACCAAAAGCACATCGGCGGCTTTTTACATTTTTACACTTAGCGACTTATAAAATATTTCTCTTCGGCGAATTGATTAATTTCAATGGGCATTCCGCGTAAAATTGAATTTGAAATTCTAACCAAAGTAATTTAAAAGGTATTTAGATGGACGTGGTGTGAAAATTTAAGAAATTATTTTTTAAAACATGCAGATTTTATGAGTGTCAAAAAGGATAAAATGGTGTATCGCCGCCCGATCAATAAATGACGGCGTATCGATTATATGAAATGAAAAATCAGCTAATGACGTTATTTAACAACACTTACATTGACGCTTTAATGTTTTAATTAAAAGTTAATGAAAGAATTATACAATCAATATAAACGCTTTAGCGACAAGGTCTAAAACACTATACTTCTAAATGAAACTTTAGAATCTTAAGTAAATAAATCTGAATAAGCAGTAAATTTACTTTATTTGAATGCTACTTTCGCAAATGCGGATTTATGCGAAGCAGTAAAACTTGACATACGTACATTATAAATAAATTCCGTGATACTTTGCGATATGTAAAGCGCTATTTTTAAATTTGTTTATATTAGGAACGATTAAGCCGCCCTAGCAATGATTATTTAACCCAACCATAAGCTTTTATAAATTTGCAACACGTAATGAAAAGAGCGAGAATTTTCGGGACTATTTTCAATGCAGCTTAACATCCAGCTTCGCTATTTTATACATGTATATTTACAGCTTGATAATTTGATTTATTAGACATTTAAATGTCATCCCCAATAAAAGTCAGCCGAAAGGAAAGCCTCTGTTAAGAGGGCAACTGACAAATGTTTTCAATTGTGATGCATTCAATTTGGTTAAAGTAAACTTTGACAGTGCAATATTATAAACATGTACACGTACTTTAGAAATTTACTTCATTCAAAGAGAAAAAATACTAAATACGGAGTTTTATTAACAAAACCAGGGGGAGGAGAAAAGGAAAAAAATACCTGCCATTACTTGCCATACTTCTCATTAGAAAATCCATCATTAGAAGAATTGATTACAATTTATAGTTGTTTTCAAGATATTTTAACACATTTTGTTTACAATTATAATTTTCGAAAAGCTTATCACAAGTAATGGATTGGTTCCAGATTTTTAATTAAAGTGTCGTTAATTTTATAAATATCAAGCGTAAACGACGTTCTCAGAAACAAATTAGTCACAAATGATTATTTTTTTCCAGATTTTCAATAATATTTATGCAGACTGTATATGTAATATATTCATAATATTAGTGAAAGTTGAAACGAAAATGGAGGAGTTTTTTTCAATTCCCATACAAAAAGATATGTTAAAAATACATTAGATATAAATAATTAAAATGAATGCAATAGGTGTTATTTTTTAAGAAAATGCAAAAGAACAAAACCACTTACTTTACAAAGTAATCATAGCAAATTAAAGAACAAATTAAAGGGGAAAAAGTAGATTTTTTTCCCGAATAGGAATTAACCCCAAACCCATTCCCTTAGCATGGGACTGGACAGAAGCCATATGTCTAAAGAAAGATCTCTAAATAGCATACATGTTTTATTGAGGCTCAGTAAATGCCTTAATGGCTTTATTTGCCGATACTGCAAACGAGGCTGCTTTTTTTCTAAGCAACTGATTTTCTTAATGACATCTCATTGGAATAAAGATTAGTGTGGAGGCTCAGGTCATCGATTTCATCGATAAAGCAAAAAATACATCCAAACAAAACGTGCGCAGAGCCAATGCCTTCTATAAACACCAACAGTAAAGTCATGCTTAAAAATCGTAGCCCGATGAAGCAGATATTTGCTCATGAAATGTATCAAATAATTAATACATTCACGAAAACACGAATAATTTTGAAAATGACATGTAGAAAAGTGTGTATATATACTCAATTCATTTGCGAAATCATTATGATGAAATTTTCTTTAAATATTCTGAAAGGTAAAGTCAATAAAATTCAAAATATGAACTTGTATAAATATTTTTATTGCATGATTATCATTTTTCTGTAGCGGGTCCATATGCCCCTATCGATCGCTACTCTTCGACTTAGCTCTAAGAAATCAATGAAACCGCCATCTGTATGTGGGATAGGAACGTACAGTATTTCAAACATTTTGCCGAAACATTTGCATCATACTTTTATGAAGAATTGCCTACCATCATTCGTGCAGTTTTTCATTGATTAGGAATTTATACGAAATTGTAATTGACAAATTTACAAGAAAAATAATGTAGATGCATAAAAATCCATTTCGCTACGGATTTACTATGTATGGCTTTTTATTATTTTAAAAAAACCACCTGAACAATAAAAATAATCATGACATAATGATTATTTTGGATTAGTCCCAATCGTGCTTTATGATAGGTGTTTGTTGGCTAGGCACCCAAACAAAATTTTCCCTTACAGTAAATAGATTTTGCAGCAAAATACGTCCTCAGTAAATAAATCGACTTTAAATATTTTTAATTAGCTAGTAATAAAAATGACCTTATTTTCTATAATTTCTACTATTTATGTTTTTCTGTGTCAAATGAATTTCGAGGCAAGTATTTCCTGAACGCACCATGAACGGTAGCCGCATGCAACGAAGTGAGCCACACCCATGTGTCCCTGCCCTAGTTTTTAATTGAATACACCGCAGCCACCTTGTCTCATACACCTAATGAGGTCATGTGACCCAATATGAATTAGTAAAAATAATGCGTGCAACCGCGAATAATTAATGAACGTAGAAAGCGCGCAATACGTCCCGAAAACTAACATTTTAAAGTCAAAAAGCACGAAACTTCAATATACAAGATAAAGGAAAGTTATTTTACAAACGTGAAACATCACTACACACTGCTCGACTCTGGCCCGTAGGTCAGGAGAACGTGATACTAGTCATTAACGTCACATTGATTTTCAATATTTACCATTATTATTACTTCTACCTTTTTATTTGTCATAATTAATAGCTTGCTAACAATTCAAAAATAAGATTATGAACTACATGTATATGCACCTGGACCACGTTTAACCAGCCACAGCAGAAGTAAAAATGTGTACCATCTATGATCTATTATTTGAAGTTTCGCTCAATAGACCCTCTGAAAATACACAAATGCATGCAGCTGCATGCATGTAAAATCCACCACAAATGGCGTTATATTTAACGTTTTCCCACGGTCTTAACATACAAAACTCAAACGTTTTCTTATTTTCCCTAATGTTTTTTTCAAGCAGTCAACGGTCGTATTATAGCATCCAGAGTCGCCTCATTTAAAAATCGCCTTTTCGGTTTTATGGCTAGATAGCGTGACGCTGTCCATGTACGTCTGCGCCCCCTACATCGATATTTTTCGTTAAACTAAGTTTTTCCAATAATCGTTTTCCGACCCAAGAGCATTAGTCATTCGTGTCGGGCTTATTTAAATATCACTAAAACTATAAACTGGGGATTAATTAACCCCCATTGAAACAGCGCGCAAACACGAGTCGATCTTAAGCCCCGTCCACACCTACAAACATGTTTCACAAACATGTTTCTCAAGAAACATGTTTGGACAA
>JAQIXS010000057.1:0-76394 GCA_034700785.1 Rossiulus vilnensis
AGTCTGCACGGCGAAGCGCCCCCTGGGTTTATCCCCCTCCAGCGTCCTCCATTTACGCGAAAGGTCAGCCAGGAGGTCGGAGTTGGGGGTGCGCGTCCGCCAGACATCAAAGGTGGGCGGAAAAGGCGCCATTTCCCCCATCTTTGCGCCCATTTCACTTTCATCCCCTGCTTTCATCGATTTTTTACCCGGGCGCGTGCGGGGGGATAACGAAGGGTGCGCAGCCAGACGAGGGTTCGATGGCGCAAAAAAAGAGGGATCAAGAGCGAAAATATAAAAAAAAATCTGCAGCGCGTTTGTGAATGGGCTCTGCGACCCCTTGGACACGGCAACAATTTTAAATTTATCCAGGCGTGTAATGACGGTTAATGGGTGGGAAGTGTACTCGGAAAAGGGTTGCGAGGGTCGTTAAAAATTGATCTCACCCCATGAAAACGAAAGGGGGCGATGAGGACTTGTTGCATGCCGCAAGGTCGCGTGCCATGACATAACACAACCCCCCTCCTTCCATTGCAATCCAGTGATGCAACCGCCTGGAAAGGTCGTACCAAATAGACACTTGAAAGACGGGCACAGGGCCCAACAGCGAAGTGGGGGTAAGGGGTAAAAGGATGCCGAAAAGCAGGGGTAAGCGCAGAATAGATGACGGAAAGGCGCTTCGTTGGAAGACGCGCTGGGTATCGCGGATCATTTCCTTGCAAACGACAGGTATTCACCCCGTTTCCTGAGTGTCAAGAAGCTTCCGGAAGTGGAACGTCAGCATGTCGGCATCACAAGCCTGTTCTGATGTTTCGCCTAAAGAAGTTCATACCTACTATAAGAATTGCTTCAACGAGCACGAAATCTTCGTGCAATGATATATGTATTAAAAATAGTTAAACATGATTCATTGAATTATGGAGTGAATTATTGATATGATTTAAGACAGGCGAACAATTTTAGGTTTCCGTATTTTTGTTGGGGCCTATTGGGAAAGGCGTTTAAGCACAACGTGTGATTGCTTCTTAGTTCGGTAGACGTGGAACTGTCTGATCAAGAAAATGTTTTCCAGTCACAAGTGGTTTAAAAATCGACCTTGAGATGATGTAATTAAAGTTTGTTTTATGAGCGTACAAATGCCAATGAATGCTAATGAGAAATTTCCTGAGTTGAAGCGATTATTATGGATGCCAAGTAAGGCATTCATATTTTATAAACGATAAACAGAAAATTAACATTGAAATGATTTTAGTGTGTGCAATTTTGTGGTTTACGACTTGGCAGAAACCTAAAATTAAAGAAAATCAAAAATAAAAAATATTTTCCGCTTTTAGCACTGGATCAGTATTGTTCTTGCTTGTGTAAAAGTTAAAAACCTAGTTTATGCATAGAGCGTCTATTAAGGTTTGCACAATTTGGATATTTGCATTGGCATGCATGTACAAGGTACCTATTAACAAAGTTTCATTCTTCGTCATCTGCGACAAGACATAACGACGCTAAATTGTTAAAACAAATGTTATTCGTGACTGCATGTGCACAATGGAGATGATCCGTTAAACATCCACAATGAAGCATAAAAACATCAATTAATATGAGCACAGTACTACTATAAGTGTTTTAATTAACGAAGGTGTTACCATGATGTTAATGGAATAACAAACTAATGTTCGTCTTATAACTTCAACATATGTAGATGCACCTCTATTCTGAAAACTGATCGCAGTGCTGACTTTCCGAACACACTTAGCAATTGCGGAATTTTTAACTTGTGCTCAAAACAAGGGCGCGTAATCATAAATAAAGGATAGCGCGAAAAGTTCAGCCAACTAGACCGCTAGTGATGTCTCTGAAATGCCAAATAGTACAGCTGCTTAATTTTAATATACCCGAAAAGCCAATTGCAGCAGTGCGCCGGGGAATAATGGATAAGACGGAAAATCGAATCGCATAAAAATGGGCGGTTTTTTTTCGAAAATAAAATCTTCAGATTTCGCCCACTTCGAGCCACATGCCCGGGATTAATTATTTATTCGGCTGTAGATTAACGCTCGTAATGTGTTTCGCACTCTTCCCCCACGGTGAAAAATGGGAAAACTTGGAAAGTGGATGTGACATGTGTCACAAAGTCGCTTTTATCTGCTCTGAAATTCTCAGATAACGCCATCGGCGCTGCACTGTCCCAAAGATGCTTAAATTTGAAGCTGCATGATAAATGACTGGGAAATCAAGAATTAAGTGAGGCAGCAGCGCGCAATATGGTAATGGAGGTGCCTATATCTCCGAGAACAATTTTTGGACCTATTTTCATACTTAACATGCTACAGAGCCACGCCTGAAGCCATAGCCTATAACGTTTACTTTTCCTACTACCAGTTCTGGTGCAAATGTACATGTACATTATGCTCGGATGCAACTAACACGAACATGTATGTACAGAAATGGCCCTAAATCACTGTTGTTATCACCACCATTCCCTGCCCCCCCCCCCCTTTCCTTTAACAAAATTCTTGCGTTAAACAACCACACAATCTAAAACGAAAGTACTTGCTAATCCTCAATAGTACAAATTTAGAATTATAGGACAAATGTATTTATAAAATTTATTTGTGCTCATGTAAATGTGCATGTAATTACTCGATAGAAAATTTATTATATGAATACCTGCCAATATTTAAGCCATGTTTGGGACTTGTTTCAACGTTCTATTTCAAATGTTGCTTTCCCAGTTAGACTGCCTGGAAAGCGATTAAGGCTGTGGAATGACCCTACCAACCCAACGACTGGGATAAGTTTTTATGGTGATGACGGTGTTTAGAATGATGACAATGTTTATTCTTGATGAACTGTATACGAGAAAATGGTATTAAAAGCTAAATTCGTCACTGATGCGACGTCGTTTATGGATAACCCATACTCGCTAGCGTCACATTGCTATGGGCACGATTTCGCTTTCATTCTGAATACATACAGTACATGTGCATCATGCAATGCAAACAGAATACATACAGTACATGTGCATCATGCAATGCAAACAGAATACGGAAATTCCCACGAAAAGCAACGCAATAAATACTCATTTGTCTATCTTTTCTTGACAGATGCGAGTAGCAGCATATTGCATTTCCTTTTTTTGTCTTTTACTTTAAAAAAAAAAAAAAAAAAAAACGAAAGCCTAAAACAACGAGCACAAAGACCGCAGCGCAAACAAAGAATTTCGGATAAATGATCTATCTAATCCTCCATTGTAAACCAAGAAGCTTTTTGGGGGAAATCAGGGAGCTGGGAGAGTCGAAATTCTTCATCAGTGAGACCGTAAATTCCTAGTTCCATGCCTCGCTATCTCTCCGGTCACTAGAATTTCAAAGTAGCCAATATAGCGCAGCGTGCATAATGATTGAATGACCGTTGGCTGAACTCGCACGTCCAGTTCACAATGCAGGGGACAATGGGGAGAAGATTCCATTTTTTGGTCGCCATTGACCAAAAATCTCCATTTTTTGTGAAAAGAGGAGAGGACAACAATCTAAAAGGGAATTTTAATGCGATGATTACTGCCAGCTAGGGTGCAATTTGAGTGAAAATGCACAGAACGGAAACATGGGATTTTTGGGGAAGCAAAATAATTGGCGAATTCGATGAACAGCGGGTTTTAAAAAAGCTGAGTGAGTCTGATAAGGACTAGTTGTCAGCAGATGTCGCAATTTTAACAACAAGCAAAACGCGCTATTTTACCAAGAAAGAAAAAAGTAATTTTATTATGTCGAAAGGAACCTTGCGAAGGATGTTGTGTAATATTTGTTATGCCAGGTTTTGCGTATTCTCAAAAGATTAGAACAAAAGACATTGCAATAATGGAAAAACAGTTAAATATCCATATTTCGTGAAGTTATAGGTTATACCATATAGCGAAAGGTATTATTTGCTTATTTTTGTGTTATGCAGCATGTCATAACGTATTGATATATTGACAACCATGAACTTATGCATATTGGAAAGATTTTTTATAGCTAACAAAATGCTCATAGACTATTGCAATTTTAAAACAAAAATATTAACCAACAATAACCTAGTATGGCATTGCTGCTCAGTATTGCCATTTTGAGACGGGACAACATGAAGTTCGGATAATTTTCAAGGAGATATGATCAAAATATGATTAAAAAAATCCCTATACATCAACATGTACATATATTTTCAATTAATTCGCTGGAAAATACCATGTTTATTTACTAAGCATGATTTGGAGATGACCTTAATTGAATACTTTTACTATGCGTCTTGAAACAATTACATGTTATCGCACAGCTTTTCCCAACATTTCTGTCAACTAAATACCTTCCCTATTGACAAGTCAAGATGCGAGAACACTTGACCGGCCGCCCTTATAGACGATGAAAACCCGCGTCATCTTCATACATCACCCAGGAAACATGCGAAACAGTGATGAAAACCCTATGACAGAATTAAGCAATGAGGCCATCCAAGTACATATGAGGCCAATTCCTTCTTTCCCCCACTTTCAGAAATACTTTTGGCACTGAGGTTAGTTTTTTTCGTTGCGATCTTAAACAAATAAGTAGATATACAACAACATCACAGGTGTCCAAACGCATGTCAACCATAGAATTGACAATACAAATCATAATAAAAACATGCAAATGCTTATTGCAAATACGACAACTATACGCAAAGCCACAATACGTGTATATTGCATTCAGCCGGGAGGGTTACACGGTTCTCAAAAACTGCCAACTTAATGCTAATGCAAGGAACCAAGCCTATCAAAGATAAACGTTTTTAAAAGTCACGCTATAACGGTGTGAACTTAATCCTATAAGTTCAATTTACGAGCGTGTGTAGATATTAGGCAATTTCCTTTAATGAACCCGAACGGGAATAACTTGAGGAACGTGTTTACCGGTGACGTCATGTTAGGTATGCCTTGTACAATTAATTATATGCTGTGTGTGGAAGAAATCACAAAGCTTTTTTTAAAGGTTTACCAAACCAAAGTAGCACCAATAAATACATGTATGTTTAACTAATGAATACTATAGAACATAGTTCAGACCTTATGGACCACCTTGCATGTGCTAGCGAAATCGCTAATGCGTTTTGGGATTCAAAAAAAAATGTTTGCTGTTTTATGACAGGAGTGATAACGAGTTTTTATTATTCGAATTTAAGTTTTCCAGCGTCTGTGAATTTCGGACAAAGTAAAAAACAATTATCAAAAACAAAAATTAATTAGACATCTGTAAAAAGATTCTTTATTTCTCGATTATGGAATACAAATTTTCGGCACAGTAAAATCACACTTTTGGATTGCAGATGGTTTTAGATCACTTAATCCAACAAGAGCCACATGTATTTTTTTAAAAACAAAAGAACGACATCATGTTTATTGTAAAGAATTAATTTATATTGCCCTCGCAAGGCTATTCGTATGGGATAGCCAATGAAAATTGTACTTAATGACAACACAATTTTATAAAAGAATTAAAGAATATTTTCTTACAGCCTGTACTTTTCCAAAAATACTTTCGTTAAAAAACCTCAAACCAAGAAACTTGTAACCGGAATGAAAGGTATGGGTTAAAGCTCGTGCACAATTTTGCTTATCGATATCGCACAGCAATCTCGAGCATTATTTACACAATTCTCACCATGGACCATGCCTCTAATTAGCAAATACAATGAAAAACAATAAAGACAGTCCCATACCGGCATGGCTTTGTGACGTCTGGGGCTGGAGGGTAAACCTAATATACGAACGTGCTTCTGAGTAAATTAAGGCAAAAATAACGCCATAAAAGAAGGTTAGTAAAACGCCAGTTCTTTTTTATCCCCATTTCCATAAAAACGAATAAATCAATATGGAGCTACCGAATACACGACGGTCCATGGCGAAGTTGGTCTAGTGTCAATAATGCAGCTTATTATGTAACTTATAACGCGGAATGACAACAGGAGCGGGTTTGATATATGCCGAGATGAAAAATTCCATGAAACCTCTGAAATCAAACTTTCCGGCCCTCGCCCTTCTCGTAATTGCCAACAAAAATCACGCGAGATTCGCGGAATCCCTTCGCAGTTTCACCATCTATAGCGGGCCGGCTTTTACAGAAATCCTAGGGACATTGCACGTCGCGACATGCAAATTGTGAGGTGGGACCTCTTATCAAGAAAACAAATGACAATTTTTCCCTTCTCTAACTAAATGTGACAAGAATTACAGGAGTGAATAAAAACAAATTGCCTTTGGCTTTCACACTATCTCGAATTCAGTAGTTTAAGTGATAATTTTAAATGGATACCTCCTTCTCCTTCCAATCAAACACAAATCTGATTTGGGCTTAAATCACGACTGAAGTTGCTTCTGAATTTAAGTTGCAAATATAATGATAAAAGTTATTCTTGTTATTACATAGGGAGGCCCAATTAAAAAATCTATTCCAATTCTTTTCTACTCAAATTAGATTGCATGGACACATAACAGCACATTCAAAACAGACTATTATGCACTTACATAAATAAGTGACTCTCACGGTAAGGAATCAAACCATACTTAACGCAGGATTGAAATTTATTCCACAGTCAAAGAGACTTGAGCATCACCATGACATTTAATCAGTGCCGGTGTTAGCAAATTAACACTGAACAAAATACCAGTCTATAAGAAAATACCATTGAACAAAGCATTGTGTGAAACTGGCATCAGAAAGACTTCCTTGGTAAGATCATCTTCAACATGTTTCAAACATTTTAAAACAAGATTAGGTACATAAGCTTCCGTGTCTACGAATTTCAAGTAAACCAAACGCACCGAATTTAAATTCGAGACATGATCATCTTGCAAGATTCAAAGTTATCATGTGGAAAACGAGCTTAACATAAGAACAACGTTTGTTTTTCATGAATCAAAGTTCGCATATTGTTTAGAGAAATAAAGTGTACAAGGATAAAGAAGAAAGGTTGTCCTATTTTGAGATATTTTTTATTTGCACCGTAATCAAATGGAAGCGTATTACCAAGGCGATGAACGCAGTGCAAAAACCGAAGCAAGCATTAACCCTATCCTTATCAACCAAAATGGTTTTTGGGAGACATGTAGTGGGTCGGTATAATTCAACCGGGCATTTTAACTCTGTCCAGGTAGTGGTTTCCAGAGTTTCCGGGCTGAATCATGCTAAAAGGTGCCATCCATCAAGCGCGGCTAACGGCGTTATATGTGGCACGCCGTGGGCAGCGGTATTTCAAAAAAGGCACCCTAATGTATAGTAATTATTAATTAAGTCCATCAGGCTGCTTTTAAATGGTTGAGTCGTTGGGAGAAATGAATGACCCATGTCGTAGAATAGCTGAGCAACCCTACTCGCCAGATGAAAGTAGTCTTTTCCACGCCATTTAATATTTACAAATGAAAATGGCGACATGCGCAGAAGCGACAAGGAGGATAGAAAAACGAGGGGAATTCAGTTGCTGATAAAAAAAAGTGCGAATATTGCATGGTGAAAGGGGGTGGGTGGGTAGGTCATTGATAAGTGTGGAATCTAAGCCCGTGTGGATGGCATAGAAGCCATGTGTGTTTGCCCATGTAAGGGACAGCCGCACAAAAACTATTTAAAAAAATTAATTTTTATAAATAACAATTTTATTAAAACGTTTATAAGACAAATCTGTTGTAAACTTTCGCAATCCTTAATGTATGCCAATGCTTGTGTTAGCAGCGAATGTGTATGACCGCATCGGTTATTTTCCTTAAAGCGGAATTATTCCTCCGCAAAGGTGCTAAATTACTTTGATAACTTGACATTCGTGAATTTATTTTAAATAATTAACAATTATGCTATGGATCTGAAATCAAGCGTGAGTAAATTCGAGCGTTTTCATCTCACTCGATTTTGTATTTTATCATAGTTTATGACGAACCCTCCTTGGAATAAAAAACTAATATAAATGGGATGGAGAGAAAGGGTAAAAGCCTATTGACTAGAGAATTGTAAATGTCATAAAGGACCAATTTGAGCAGTATTACAGAAAGGTAAGTGAACTTCGAAATCTGAAATGGGTAATTCGATAATACAAAATCTAAGATCATTGTGAAACTTTGCACAAATATTATAAACGAAAATATAATTAGAATATTTTCATTTGATCACAGGCAGCTATCTACAGTAAAGAAATGTCGATGCATTTGAATGATAGTTTACAAAAAATATAATTGCAGCAAATTTTAACATATTTTGATTTCTGTATCACGAAATGCAATGTCGTCTCTGATCAGGCATTACAATTCGAAGGAATTGCATCGGAGTAAAATGTCTTTCAATTTGGACATCTGACCAGTCATATAGGTATAATAAGAACAGACAGTCAACTTGTCCTACATACATTCGCGCCAACCTGTCACACCTGACTGACTTACCTTTGAGGACAATGGCGCAATAAGCAATCGGGTAAAGCGTCAACTGGACGTCAACACACGCCGTATGATCCTCGCACAAACACCGGCATTAAATGGTTTGGCAAAACAACCATTTATTCCAGAGGCTCAGCTATTTCTGGCTCAGGCATTGACACGATGGCAATATCAGTGTTAATCCAAACATAATCAATGGTTTCATTAATAGCGCTGCTTATCAGGAAGCGGATCGCTAGCGCTGATCGGAGCTAATTTCATTAGGCAACGAAATTTGGAGGAAATACGTACTGCATATTTTGGATATGAGCGATCTCGGGTACAGCACAGTGAAGAAATTCAAGGTCAATAGTGTCTAAATAAATGCAGAAATTTATCCTTCCCATTAAAACTAAAATGTGCGCAGCTAGCTGCAAATTGAATATGTTACCTACAATTTAACTGGGAGTGTAATTTTTCAACTGGTGTTACTTTTTTCAATTCTGTCACCTACATAAACGCCTATTTACGTCCATGTATTAAGACGAAAAAACTTGTTTGAATTCGCAATACAACAAAAATACGTGGACATTATATAACAGCAGATGGGGCATCCAGTATATTGCTAATTTCTGTATCTCTAATAACGAATCCAAAGTAAGAAAAAAAAACAATTATGAAAACAATTGATAGGATTATGAACAATGCTTAATAGGCTGATAAGTCATACTGAATCATACATGATACACAGGTCGAAATGACTTGTTCATGTAGGTTTCAGTTTATAGTAACAATTTCAAGAAACGAAATTCAAGGTGAATTTTAAGTTACATTTTCCAAATGCAGTTTATTTTATAAACCTAACGGGCCTTTGCGGACAAAGAATTTTTCGTTGAGAGGATGCCAGAGGTAAGTCAAATTTTAACTCAAAAGAGACAAGGCATGGCCTCGTCTTAAAGCACTCTGGGAACGCTCGACTTGATGCCCAGTGACCAGCGTTGTTTTGTATGGAAATGACCATCGCGATCATGCAAATACAGGCCGTGCCAGAAGTTGGTTCCCACTCTACCCATCTTATTTCGCATTCAGGCCGCGCTGGACAACGGAGCGTGGGGGGTCAGCTGCGATGAGGGTGTCATCCTCCCCCCCCCCAGGTCCCCCATCCCCATTCCCCACTTCTATGCGTTACACAAAATCAGCAGCCATCTTCCCCGCACTAGTTTTCAATCGTCCCCTCCATGAGTCACGTGTAAATGAAGTTCATGGATTAGAAAAGAATCTAAAACTGTTTTTATGGCCCGTGGCGAAGTACCTAGCCCCGAGTTCATTTCATTTCCCCTCAGTGGCAGAGGGGCTCACGGCCACCTTTTATTCAGATTGCAGGCCCGTCCCGCGCTGGACACTCACTAATTCGGCTTCATAAATTATTTCTTTTTTCCCAATGAAATATATTACGCCTGTAGGCAATGTGCGGGGAATTTGTTTTTCAAAATTATCCAAAATGCCCGAACGGGCATGAGACGGTGGGCACTGGCCCAAGGCATGAATCAGCTGGAATGACCAGAAGACGATAGCTGGGTAACTCACCTTCCCCATAACTATTAATTGAGCAAACACTGCCATAATTATGGTCTTTGGGCTTGCCGACTACTCCTAGAGGGAACACCAATTAATGTTATTTCACAACATTTATGACCGTAATTTTGTTTCATCTTCGAATCAATGCTATATGTGAATAAAATTTGAAAAAAAGCACAAAAAAGAGACAGGATTTAGTAATGTCCCCCTCGGTGACGAATTCGAAGCAGAGTTTATAAATACACGCAGCAATCAATGAAAATGGACTTTTTCTTCGCAAGTAGTTCCAATATAGTCATCATGTTTAATGCATATTGAAATCCAATAAATGGAACATTTCCTTAAATTGGCATGTCGGGAAAAAATCAGCAAAGTGGCTTTGTTATGTAAGAAAAATAGGAATCAATCATTCTCATAGTCAAACTACTTTCTGCAATGAAATATTTAGTCGTCCATTGGCATTTCCTTAACAAAACTACTCCTCCGCAATAAATTCAAACCAGGATATCATGCGTTCGCAAAGATCACATAAACACGAGTTAGGGTTTAAACAGCATATCTTGCAATACACTAACCTTGAAAATATAACGAATAGCGAATGTTTCCTTAAAGATTAAAATAATGTGAACATCCGGAACAATTACTTAAAATCATTTTTCCCAACAACACAAAAAAGCAGAGGACTTTCCATCGCAAAATACAACAGTGCACACCGACAATATTCCAAAATGAATTTCCCATACTTTCAGGCAATTTATTGTGTTAAAAATCTACGACATGCGGTCAGCATCATTGTCCATCGGTGTAACCCACAAAAGAAATATTTCATCAAATCCAAAATCAATTTATCTTCAATTGCAACTTCCCCAGAAAAACGATAGGGGGATTCGAAATCTACATAAACCATTTTAAAACGGCAATTCGGGAAATGGCTCTCCATCTTGGAGCGTGCGCAATGCACCAGACGATGACAAATGGCGGTTAATGCAGACCGCAGTGCTGTCAGTGAAAGTGGCTAAATAACCCGGCGTGTGATCCATTACTAGGGAAGGGGGAGGGCATTTAAAAGCCTTATCGAAGCCAGCCATCAAATTTAAAGCGAATTTAAATACGGTGCACTCAATTAAACTCGATGCAGGCGGAAGAGCACTGGCTGCCCCAACGTTGCATGACCGGAAGCAACAATTTGCCGCAACAGGAAATGACGTTTGCTTCCGCCTTGCGTAGCGTACAAAATAGCGAAAATTCAAACACTCTAGTGGCATACATTTTACACCACATAACTTGCTTAGTTGTGGAATTTAATGGCTTTCAAGACGCCAGTACGCAATTTTATACACAGATAAGAGGATAGTGAAGGGAAATACATAGAATGTTTTTCAAGTAACCGCTATAATGAATGTTTTTTTGAAGCATTAGAATGTTTTTCAAGTTATCGAAACTGTTAAACGTGGGGATACATTTCATGACTGCATCGTATATATTGAAATCTACAGTGTGCGAGTCGCCATATGATTTATTATCACATTAACTAATCTTAGTCAAAAGAATTCAATCTTCTTCATCATTGGCGGTTAAAAAGTATTCAAAATTCGGATAATGAAATCAAAGAAAGCTTCTTATATACAGGTTGAAATCAACTGCGGACATTTGTAGTATTTTTATACATTTTTAAATTTGCAATTTAATTTTGCAGTAAACATAATTTTTGGGGGTAGTACATTTGTTTCAGAATTCTAATCTTCTTATATACCCATAGGGACACACTCGCACAGAAAGTTATGTACCCTAAAATTAAATATATTAAAAAAGTAAAATAATTAGAAATGTGAAAATACTACAAATGTTCACAGTTGACTTCAATTTCATACTTCAACGTATAGCAAATTTACGTTAAACAGACCTGTCTTCGTCTACTTTAATCAAGAATAACTTGAAAACTGTCTTTAAAAGAATGCCGTCAAGTAATGTTTATTTATTTTTGTATATACATGTTCCTCGTACATCTATGAAGGACAGAATATGCAATACTTGTGAAGACACTTTCCAGTTTCTAAGACATCCTGTTTTCTTTTTCTTTCTTTTTTTAAATCAGCTAATAGGCTGCGTCCAAATTCATGCTCAAAATGCGCAAGCTGATGAGATTGTGTTTGCCGAGCCAGCCTCAGAAAAGCCAATAAATTAATAGTGAGTGCGTGCCATTTCCTCAATCTGTGGACCACATAATGCATTCATCGCTCAAACCCAAATGCAGTTATTTAAATAAAATAACAGAAACCCGGAGAGAAAAGCATAGACCTAGACGTGCATAACGTTAAGCGAGCTATAAGAAAATGAACGTTTTCAGCCGGAAATATGGTTACAGATGCACTTGGACCGGGTAATTCAATTTATTGCAAAAAGTTGAATTATCAAGCCGTACGAGCGACAAGCTTCAATAAACGAAATGGAAATATTTTTTATTTGTAAATAGTACGCACTATTTTCATCCTCATCGATGCTCAAACTGATCAAATCTAACAGTAGAACATACATTACCAAACTATAAACATGTATCTTCAAAGAAATGTCACAGAACATTTGATGAAATCATTTGTTCGACGAGTAAGTCAAAATTTGGACCAAAATCATTTAAACATAAATTATTTTTACATCAGAGGTCTTCAACAACATATGTATGACATGGGTCACCCTATATTCATGTGATATGCGTGTTTTTCTTTAAGATGTTGATCGGTTTCAGAAGAACATTTATACCCATTACACGACTCTTACAGAAAGATCGTATTGGGAAGGTTCCATTTGTTGATACTTTAGCCGTGGCATTAATGTTACAGGAATCCAAATCTTTCTCAAAAATCTCCATTCAGGTCAAGATACAACCTTCACTTCTCCAGTTTTTAGAATGTGACCAGGTCAGTCGAATTTTCTGCAAACTTGGAACCGTCTCAATTGGAACTGCGGGGCAATGTTTCGGTAATATAATGAAGGCCAAATCGGAATAGTGGCCATAATCTCGTTTGCGTAGATAAAACCTGGTGTGATGAGTAAATTACTGCCCCTATTCCGGAGCCAGAACTCTGGAATGCCGGACTGCAATTGTTTCGTGCTATCTTCTATCGAGGCTTGATTGCACAAATGCATCCGTTCTCGCCATCTTAATTCAATTTTTTTGCTGTTGCCTGGAAAGCGGTGGTCATCCACATAGGCGGCAAACACGCATCCCAAGAAGGCTAATAAATCGCCCTGCCTCGCATCCCGCTCATTCTTTCATCCATTTTCAAGTCAACGAACGCCTTCGTTATTTCCCTAAGACGCTAGTTTTTCCTTCGCTTTTTCGATTTGCTTAAAACGTCTTGCCATTATGCATCCTAAATGCCCGATTAATATTTAAGTGCCTTCCACCCATAAATTCGGTTGGGGAAAAATGGCATTTTGCGTGCCGAGGATGCAAAGGCTCCTAAAGCCCTGATGAAAAATTGTCTTTCCTAATTGATGGAGCTTTTTTCTTCGGATAATGGCCGCAATTTAGTAGCTTTAATGAGAAACGCTGAATGGCTAAGAGGCGAAAGACGGCCAGAAATGCTTCTTGTAATTAAAAATGGAATCCTGGATCTCTCGCTGGACGGTCTGAGGTATGGACGATGTGCCATCATGGTGATTTCCAGCCAGAAAAAAAGATGCTGGATAATTACTAATGGTCAGCCATGGCTTCTTTTTCTTAGCTGCTTTAGCAAGTGCATAGTTTCTCAGCCAAATAGATTTTAAACACATTTTAAATTCCAAAGAAGGCAGTATTGCAGGATGCAATATGCTATGGCTACATGTACGTCCTTATGTCTTTTGTTAAAGTTCACTGTTCGCAAATAATCATGTCAATCATTTGTTATGTGTGTCAGCAGAACCTATGACCTCTTTCAAGAAAGTAAACAAACATGTTTTCGTCGTTTACAATGAAGAAAATACGGAAGAAGAATTGATGTTGTTATAAATTATCTTAACAGTTACAGTTTGACGAATCATTTTATCATAATTTGTAGATTGCAGCTGCAATATTTTATTAATAGACAAATTTACATTTACCTTTATACAAAAAGGAAATGCTTGTGATGCCCATAAATTACTGGCTTTTCCGTATGTTTGATTTCTTTTGAGTAAATATAGTTTTGATTAAGTATTCTATCCATGTTAAGCACCGAAAGAAAACGCGTACAGTAACTTACTGCTACTACCCAACTAAATTCTGTCTGTTACAGAAATACGAATAATTATACATTATAGCTAAAGAACAGTATTTGATGATCTCGAGTCTATCAAAGGAAACGATATTTAGAACAAGCTCAGACGTGGTCATTAGGACATTTTTTGGCTACGTCTGAGGCAATACAATAAGTACGGTAACAATGGAACGATAGTCAAAATAAACCATCGTATCGATGCATTTTCGGTGTTTTAATTCTGAAACATTCATATTTGGAATAAAACTAATTAATCACAATACTACTTTGCTTTCTTTCTACAGACAGCAGCAGCGGCTAGCATACGTATTTTTAAATTCGATGGCCATTGGCACGAAAGACCAAAGAACTCGCCGAGTGTCAATACTTCTAGTGCAAAATACCTACAATTGCATTACATTGCACTTTCACAAATAGCCCCAGAATAATCGAACACTTATACAAATGAATACGAATTAAATAAATGAAAGAAAAATATTTGCAAAAAAGTTCCTTCTATACCTATACAATGTATGCTCATTTTGTTAGGCTGTAGTATAGTTTTATCTTTAAAGAAAAAGAAAACATGCAATGTAAAATGCCGATTGTACAATGAGATTGAGATCATGTAGCTTTTAATTCCCAAGAATGAAAAATAAAAATTTAATGTACATTCGAATCAGATGCATTAATGAACGTTGGTGTCAAGAGCCCTGATCTGGTACAGTTCATTACTTTCGGCTGGAATCTACCTGGATCTCGATTCCAAGAGGCCTTAGGGATCCTGAAGTGAAACTAGAAAAGTGGAAGTCTGATTCCCGAAGGACCAATAGCTGCGAATATCCATTTACCGTAGTACAAGAAGAGTGAGTGGAGTCCTCAGAGTCTTGAGTCTTCGGCAACGGATGTCAGCACCGGAGGCCAATGCATTACTGTGAAAAGCCAGCATTTTACGGGGAAAACACAGCAATTCAAACACATTCATAAAGGAAGAGAACGTCTGTGCAATAATCCTGGATTGCTCTTCGACGGAAAAACCACGTTCAAAATAACTTCCCATCCATGGGCGCTCTTAAGTTGGCCAATTGTCAATGGCGCTTGCTGGCTTCCATATATTTTCATTATCAGAAATCCCTTTCTGGTACTTGGGGATTTCAGAGGCACCCTTGATAGCCACTGACACGCTATCAAGTCCCATTCTCTATCCTTACAGAAAAATAAATGTGAATAACGGCAGAATTAGCGTGACTTTTTCCTTACAAAATGCAGATATTTAGAATGGAGATGCAAGTGGCTTACACGAGATGTTGGTTATTTTCCTTTGCAATAGGAACGAATTGAAAAGAAGCCTCTAGATTAGGCAGGTACGACGTAATTGTATTTCAGACTTTCGAATTTATTACAAAACCTTGGACTTAAATGAGAACTTTCATGTTAAATTCTAAAATAACATCCTCACTGATTAAATCTTATATATATGAATAAGTCAAAACTTACTTCCCAATGTACATTTTACCAACAACTAATTAATTCCACTTTATGAATAATCCGAACAAGTGGAACAATTTAATATAAATTAATTTCCTCGTGTAATCAGGTCTCAACACTGCATTTTTTGACATACGTATTTGGTAGCCGCATGGGGCCTCTTTTTACTTCATGAAATATCTTCACCACATGAACAAACGCTGAAATTCAATCATTTCGTCAATACTTGCACGTAATAATTATAGCATGAGAATATGGCATTACAGCATGTTATGTGGGTGGACATTCCGCGATGTGTCTTACATTTTTACCGACACTTCATTAAGTGCTAAATTGTGGTATGAGGCTACAAGATGTACATGTATATGTTGAAAACAACGTCACTACACTAAATAAGCTTTTCAAGCTTTATTTAATGTTTTGGTTGAATATGACTTCATTGAATTATGCGACTGATAGGCCATTGTTCTTATAGGGATACTACAGGAACCATTTGATAGCAAAACCAATTAGAGCATTCAAGCAAAGTAATTGCAAAATATACTATGTACCGCTTTTCAACAAGGTCTAAGGGCAAATGGTCCCAAAATGAAAATCCCTTCACTTGAAGATTTGGCTAGCTTTTTCTTATTATTATTTAAAATTTGACTTTAGTCCTTAAATTTCACGTCCCCTGCCTCAGTGCCTCCATTTATGCTTCCATCTATCCAAATTTGAAGGCATGTGTCACGAAACGTGAAGTCCCTTGTCTCGAAATTGGAGGTCCCATGATGCCATTATGGAAGAAAATTGCATTTTTTTCATCCACCAAAACGACGTCATCCGCATCGTTTTCTCTACCTGGTGACCAGTCACATAAAACAGCGCTTGGGTGACGTCACACATGGCATCGATCGCTGTGCCCAAGAAGGGAGGGCCGTAAGCCGCCCCGTTTTACGGCTGCCATTCGCGCCTAAAAAAAACCAGTAGTTAACGTCAGCACAGCTCACCGTAAAAGGCAGCGAAAAACAATAGCGCCAACGCCACATTATAGGCCGCTTTGGCCGCACCATACGTATGCAGAGGCGGCCTAATGCTCAGCAGCGAGCAATTTGAGCATGGAAAAGCAGAGAGAAGCCGGACCACTTCGCGGGTTCGTATCCCCACCTCGAAAATAATAGACAGGGAGCGGGGATGGGGTCTTAAGCGAGTAAAAAAAAAACGGCCACCAAAACGCAACACTCAATTTCACGATTCACTGCCGTTCATTCTCCCAAGACGCTTATAAAGTCAGCGCTTTAACTTAAGATAAAGCTAAACGACCCATCCCAGACTCTCTATCATAACGACAACGAAAACCATCCAGTTAGCCTGGAACAGCGGGAAACGTTCCCGCCTGGCCATTGCTCCGTTCTTCCGTCAAGCGCAACATGGCCGCCTCGGATTTGCATATCCAAATAGGATTTGATGCTCGTGCGCCAATCCGCCAACTCCGTTCGCATATCGATTATTGCCAACTCTTTGGGAACCTTAGACGAACTGATGGTGACACCGGCTTGCAGCGCCACGCCTTCGTGGAGGCTTTCCAGGCGGTCACAGAGCTAGCATCCATATTGAAATTCCGAAAAATGTAAATGTCACCAGCGGCAAAATAGGGTGGACGTACTTGTTTCACTATATGTATGGTTATACGTTTAAACAAAATCTGTCAACGATCGGTGGTTCGTAATGATGATCCCTAGCATGTCTCTTACCAAGATGTCGTATTTTATCTGTGATTATCGCTGCCCGTATACTTGAAAATTCTGGGAGAAAGCTTTTCGATTAAACAGCGTGAAAAATAAACAATGATACAATTTTGAAAGTAGATAACATTTATAATGGTAACATTTTAGTTTGTTTTTATGAAGATAAAGTTAAGTACAGTCGAACTCTGTTATAACGAGCGTCAAGGGACACACACAACTTGCTCGTTATAACCGTTACTCGTTATATCCGTGAAAACGTTATGTGTCATACATTAAAAACAGCACTATTTTTCTCAGCAATAGAAAACCACTTATTCTATGTAGTCTAGGCCTACTAATAAGCAATGAATTATCAATAAATTCGTTTGTTTTATTGTTGAATCTTAACATAGCACTCCTGATTGTAACTGATTGGTTAAGACAGCGAAAGTGATGATTTTACCTAGCCGGAAGTTTATTTAGTTATATTTCTGCGTAAAATTGGAACTCGGATGCTACACTGTAAGTGGAGGAGCTGAAAAGCATATCGAAGTTTTGGTAACTTGCATACCAAAATTGGCTCGTTAAATCTGAGATTTACGCTCGTTATAACCGTGCATTGAAATTCGCGAAAACCAATCTGAAGAGGTCATTTGCTCGTTATAACCAAGATCTTGTTATAATCGACTGTGTTTTTTGAGTACAATAAAAAGGTAGTCAGGTGATATTCTGAGGAATAATTTGGTGAAGCTTGGCATAATCCTCGCATATGATCTAACAAACATTGAGCAGGATGTCCTGTTCATTTTTAAATCTCCCTGCAATTCAATTCCTAGATTGACGTCAGTGCTAGCCTTCACGATACTATAGATTGCTGATTATCATATAATAGCACATAGACTTTGAAGGCATGATAAATCAGTATCTATTATGCTATTTATTAACATAAGATGAAGGTTGGTGAAATATTCAGTGTAGATTAGGCACCTGGTTAACGTTCAGAATATTTATCTGGTTGAATTGAATGTAAAAATACATGCTGATTAAGAGATTAACAAATATTGAATTATAGAATGCCTTGTCGGTAACGATAACCAGATACATTATATAACTGTTTGCATGCACTACATTATATAACTGTTTGCATGCACTACAGATAAAGACAAGTTTGTAATTTAAATACTCGATAGTCAGACCACATGTATTCTTTGAAACTAAAAACGTTTTAAACCCATAATTAACCTTCTGTGTATGGCATATCTACACAGGCTAAATCTGAATATTAATGTTGATAACGAGAAATTTACACTGTATTAAATATGCTTTTAAATACGTTACTTTTCATGTAGAAAATGACCTTAAAGTGCACATACCTGTCATACATGCAGTATCAACCATTCAATGTAAATGCTTATTTCTGTGAGGACAACCAAAATTACACTAACTCAAATATTACAATATGCATGTACAAACGGTGTTAAACTAGAACATGTTAAATGTGGAAGTACAATGTATTTTTCAAATGATATCCGTTTCAAAGATAGCATTAACGGGATTGTGTTAATGTCGTAAAGTAATTAAGCATTATGCAATTTGGATGCACCAACCCCCCTTAACTTCTTTCGGCAGTGGAACGCATTAAAACTCATGCAATGTAATCTATGATTAAAGCTTGTATTAATCAACGATTGAGACCAACCGACTTTGGTGAAAGTAACCAGTACTACGTATTTATCCATTTCTACCTTTAGTCAGAAATATACATGTGGGGAAAATAGACTCCTACCTTGTATTGATGAGCAGGGGGAGGCAGGCTCCATTTTTATTATGGCCTCAACTAAAACAACAAAATAGAAAATGAGCCACTGAACATCAGGCCAACAAATGAAAGCTTAGTACTAAAGGGCATTGGAAAACAAACAATGAAACAGACATGGTTAAACTGAAATTATGGCCGGTTGCACTAAGGTAAATTCCATTTATGTTATCGGTGATACCATAAGGACGGCGTGTCATCAAAACAACGTTAACATTCAGTCCTCAACAAGCAATTATTTAAAAAAATAGTTCTAAAAATTACAACTGACACGAGACCGTCGCACTGAATATTATTCCTTAAGGGTCATCTACATTTACATTTGGCATCACGCAATTTGAGATTTTACGATTTTTATCAAAACAGTGGTTAAATTCCCCATTTCTTTATACAGCTGATATAATATTGGTTTTACCATCTTAAATACAAATTAACAGAAAATTCGTTGAAGGAAGGCGGTGAATGTTTCCTCTTGATTACAGACACCTTTAAAGTAGCATAAAGAAAGTCCGCACAGAAAGATGCCCTACTGTCATTAATGGATAAGGTACACTGTATAAATGAATGATTTAACTGGGCATGGTTCCACCCCTCCACATTAGCGTGAGAATTAATCCATACTTTACGGATTAATGATGCCATTAACGAAGGAACATTGTTTTTGGGCTCAAGACACTGTAAAATGTACAGTGTATGTTCGTGTAATAATAAATGCATAAACAATGGCTGGAAGCTACGACTTGTCAAAGAATAGTGACGCAATAAGGTAGATTTGGTCACAACCCAAATAAAATATAATGTTGAGCTATAGACTTTTCGAAATTAACGTAACTAATAATGTTCTGAAATTGAATTGTATTTTACCCAACTGTAATCAAATTAGTGTAGAAACACGAAGAAACAAAGAACTACCTTTTCATATTCATAATAATTTGATGCATTAACATGTGAAGGGGATAATTAGGGATTATACAGTAAAATCATTATTCTTCATTTATGGATGTCCCTAATTGATTTAAGCATTTATTAATACACGCAATGGTTTTGAGTATCTGAACATCTTCCTGCCCCCCACCCATTCTAAAATTATACAGATTCACCAACTTCATAAATATATTGAAAATTCAAAGTTCGCATTATAATGGTGTAATCTAAGTATGTTAAGAATAACAATAAACTTTTCGTCATTCAATGAAGAATCGCATTCATTTTTGCACTTATAGGATTTTCAATTTCAGAAAAGTATGAGCCAAACGAATTTGACATGGCGAAAAATATTTCGCATAAAGATTGATTTATCAAGGAAGTTATCAATCAGTTCGTATCACTTGATGGTGCGGCATAGACTGAATTGGCATATATTCGCAATGGTGGCCAGAATTGCGTCCTGTCCAAGCCAGCGTTGGGACAAACCAGTACACGTATAGCTAGTAAAATTGAATTTTTGCATAATCCATTACCGGACACAAGTGGCCCCCTGGGGAGTTGCAGGCCACCGGCACGGCATTAAATTTTTAAAAGATGCCAAATTTCATTAAATTTTCATGCATTTCAGACCATTTTGACGTTTGTGAAATTTATGGCGCAGGAGCGCTGGAGCTGGCCACTGGTCAACGGGTTACCAGAGGTGACCGGATGACGCCCGAAGGTCTGGAGAGGGCGGTGAGCTCACCTGGACACTATGGCCTTTCGAATCTAAGATGACCAGAGCTCCCTTCCTTCGTCATCTCCTTATCCCAGGCGATTACCTATTTGCTTCCCCCCTCGTATTCCCAATTCCATTCTAATTCAAAGCCCCCACCCCCTCGCCCATCGGCATTAGCTGTAAGGAATTGCAAAGTTATGTAGACGGCGCACTACCCCGGCCCCGTAGCCATGGCAACCGTGTACATGGAGAGATTAAAGTCATAATAAGTCCGGCAGAATGATGGGGGGCTATTCAGCGAGTGACCAGCGCAGGCAGATGTGGCCAGATCTGCCAGTCATTAGGATGCTGAGGGACGCATTGAGAAGGTCGGACGGGGGTGAGTGCGGGGGGTGGGGCTGAGGGGGGAGGGAGGAAAGAGCGTGCGCTAGCGAGATACCGGGAACATCGGCGCAACAATGCGGAGGTTACACAACAACTGTAACAAAAAGAATAGAAACGTCCACGCCAGCTGACCAAACGGACGCCATTTTTGAAACGGTAGATAACAGGCCTGCGGCGACTGTTAACTTAAGAAACGAAATCATTTGCTACAATGCCATTTTTATAGATTCTAGTACGAACCCTTAAGGCGATCCTAGTGTAAATACCAGGAATTGTATGCATTTCTAACGTTTAAATACATCCATCATCGTGTTGATATATACGAAAAATATTAAATTCTCCAGTTTCTTAAAAATCCTCAAGAAAATATTTCAGCGTTGAACGTTCAAGTTTAGGGGGAGGGGGGAAATACATTACATGGTTGTTAAATTAATTTAGATTTCAGAACACCTATAGTCAGCTAATAAACAAATTTCCCTTAAGTAAGAAAAATAAAATTATTATAGACGTTCAGACGTTTGGATAGATTAAGATTATTTAAAATCACGATCAGTAACAACAAAAATAACGATAAAAATGACATTTCAATTTAACAGTATTTTTATTGCAGGATTAACGTTTAAGTTTTATTCAAAAGGATGCCCATCATGCACTTTTTTGCATTTATTTAAAACATTTTGCAAATTCCAGATGTCAGTACTATATTTATTTATTATTGTGTAGAATTGGTCGTCCACTTTCAGCTGGGCACTTTATGCTAGCAACTTAATAGTGTATAGTTCAATATAATTCCTCAAACTATTCTAACAATAGGCTACATGTTTTAGAATGCATGTAGAATTTTAATTAAAATAACAGAAATCAAACCATGATTTCATGCAATCATCCATTGTTTGTACATTTTCTTATTTGGAATGTACACAGGATACCATATCTAGCATAGCATACATATAAAGGACGCCATTTATGGATGACCTCTCAGCAAACGTCACTATCAGCAAGAATAAATTTAATTAAGACGTGCGCCTCAATCAATACGATACAATCGATCCTCAATAGTAGGGGCTGCCATAAATTACGAGAACCTGAGAAGAAACAACTGCTCGAGGACAAAGCAGCCTGTGTAAGGTACGCTTTATCTAAACTAATTTCAACTTAAAGATAAGATTATGAAGAAAATGGTTACAAAATGAAAGTGGATATTGCAAAACATTAAAAATGTTAAAAAGCTGAATAAACTGCCGGAAATTTTACCTCCACGAAAGTGAACCTGCCGCATTCGTTTCACCAACATTTGAACTTGTCAAAATTCTTATTTCTTTCATAAAAACATTGTTTATCGATGGATGGAAATCTCGCCATGGTTTCAAATCGTTTCGACCGACCACCAACCCAAGGGAGCCGAGTTCAATTCCGAGCTGGTTATTGTGTTGTCCATGTTGTGTTTGAGCGCAGGGCATAAACACATTTACGAACACCATCGACTCCCACGCAGAAAGCTCTTCCCAGAAATGAAGTCAAATTCTGAACATGAATGGCAAAAAACGTCGCGAGGCAGGCCAGTTTCGGCCAGCTGTTGTCCAATCAGCCATCGCAATCGCCGCAACGTTCTCATTTCTCTAACATCTCAATTCACGTGACTAAACAGGCTGCATGTGAAAAGGATGGTCTGAAAGCCCCTTTGATTGAAATGTTCGGCACAAAGCGTATGGATATAAGGCCAGGAAGGGAAGAAGAAAAAAAGCAGGTAGGTCGTGGTATAGTCGCAGCCCTAGCAGATTCCGCCAGCCACGTAGTACCAATCAAACGCCACAGTGTATATATTTGGAGAGCAGATAGGAGCGCCGTAGTTGCTTGCCCCGCGTGATTGTGGACGCTGGACGATAATTAATCCGAAGCCATAGCTATTGATGCAGGTCTGGGTGGGGTTGCGTGGGGAGCGAGCGAGGGATGCAAAATTGCAGCGAGCCTGGATTAGTGGGATGCATGGAAAATGGGCTCAGGGCCACCCAACGCCACCCCCGTGCAGAGGGGTCAAGTGCGTAGCTCGCGATTTCGACACCAGGGGCGAAACCGGAGAGATGCTCAAAAAACATGGAAGCTGGGAGAGGGCGCTCTTGTGCAGGTGTTTTTGCGTCGAAGAAAATCGGTTGACATCTTGGCAATAATCACGGATCATATTCACTACGGATCTCTAATTGGACGAACTAACTTACTTAAAATCTCTTAAATAGTTCCTAACAACGTTAACAGCTTGTTGCGAAACAGATGATCGTTTTGTACAAACATGTGACAAAACCTAGGATCTAAAACTGACCAAAAAATTCTAAAGTTATGTGAATGGGCGTTTGCGAATCAACTACTTGACTGACATCTTCCAAACATGATGACAAAATTCAATTCGGGATCGAAGCCCCGGGTACTATAAGGATTCAGGAATTTTTGAGTAAATATTTTGTGAAAACGTAACATACGGTACAGCAACAAAATCTAATAGACATTTTTTGTAATATTATTATGCCGAGCTGGTAGTAAATTCTGAAAATAAAATGTTCTCAATGTTTTTAGTCAACATTACATTCATCAGTCAGGAGTTACACCAAGCCGGTTAAAACATTCAATGTTATTTTTAAATTATTCGTGCTTTAGTTCTCCTGCGCATTTGGCATATTTTATTTCCTGTATTTACATTCACCTTATCTACAGGATAAATATTTGCCCTGATAGCTTTTGACGCAATTTTTTTTATAAATTTCGATGACGTAATACAATTAGAAGCAATGGTTCTTAAAAACAACTTACCTAAAACGTAACGTGAAAAAGTAAGTTACTCTCTAAATAATCCAAAAATAAAAATAATATTCGAATAAATTTTAATACTGAATTCAAAACCAACCATAGCAATTATCAGAAGGTAACATGACCTTTAGGGTACGTTAATATTTACCAAATTTAATAAACAAATCCAAGGGAAAGGGGAATGGGGAGGGGTAAAAGAAATAAGGGTGAGGGAGATTCGCACTCAAGGACATTATCCTCAACCAACTGAGAATTGCACAACACTTATTGCATGTTACTAGTAAATGACTTCAATAACTTCATGTATTTAGAAATGGTAATAACATTCGACAAACGCTATTTCCATGTCAATACAGCATACATCTACAGCGAATATCGCTCAGGCTATCTTAAATCAATACTAATTTTTAAATAATTAAGCTAATATGATGCAGATTTTAATAATTACAGTGCAACGAGGACACAAAGGTCACACAATATACAGAAAATTAATATTAGAAGTATTGTTGCCAATATTTTTCGAGAGGCCTAAAATCTATACATATATAACAAGGTGGTCAATTTCACAGGTTTCAATGTATTTAATAGGCAGTTTTATTAAGTAGCGGTAAGTTCAATTCTAATCAGTACCCTACAATCAGTGAATCCAGAATAAAATGACGAGGAGATGGCTAAAAGTTTGACAGACGCACGAAATGTGAACGCCATGCTACCAGATAAATATACCGGTCTCTTGCTACATCTTTCTAAAAGTTTCATATCTCTAAACTACCTGTTGAAAATGTAGGCTATACATCAGAAAATTTTATGAAGCTAAAATGAATTTAACGATTTGTCACTGCATTTAAGCATTAGCTGCGCGGCCAGTTATTAGGGCTGTAGTAAGGTCTAACTACGAAGTGAAGACGATAATGGATCATTTACTTTAATCGATGTTTATAGCCGGAGTGCAATTTAAACCACTTTTGGAAAGCTGCCCATTATCAAAAGAAGTACCACGTCAAAGCTGCGAACCAAAACGTAGCGAATTTGTATTTCAAGAATGCCAAGCTTACAGATTTAAGACATTAGGTTAGTTGGATAGTTTATCAAGGTGTTTTTGTAGTTTTGGTAACGGGGTCTTGCACGCGAAGGTAATATCGTGGAACTAAAGTACTCAAGTACGGAGTTTCAATTGGGAGCTATAGCATTTTTTGAACATTTCCAAAAAAAACATGCTGACAGTACTAAAGCAATGCTCAGTTCTTAATTAGTAATGCGCTTACAATGACAATCATATATTATACGTTGGCCATGCAGTAATGAGCGTGACATTTCCATCCTTAATTTTTGGTAAGTAGCATCACTCCGCATTGGCAGCCAGTTAACTTCCCAACGTGACTATACTAAAGCCTTTATTAATAATCCGGGTATGTATTACATAGTTTCCAAGTCATTGTATTTGGTCATCAAGAAATAGTTAATTTACAGATTCCAACTGTCTAACATTGACCATTGCACCGCCTGACGTTCTCAATAACATACAATTACAACCCATATCGTAAGTATCAGGTTCGTTAAATAACATTACACTAACGATCACTAATAGAATGCGGCACCAACTGTCAGCTACAATGTATATACTGAAGTTTGGTAAACTCGACAAACGCATCAAAACAAAAAAAACGTGCAATTTAAGCCAAGTTCAAAACAAAATCAGGTGGTACGTACATGAAATGACCATAATAACCACTTCGAATATCCCAAATATCCGCGATTCTTTTAGCAATAACGTCCGTCGCACGTCACACACTGGTTAAGTACTAAACAGCCGATTTAAGTTTTTCCAAGTTGGCATCCAGAGGGTTCATCTGGATCCTGAGCATCTCATCCGAAGCCGCGCTTAAGTCACGATATCTACTCAGATTTCGCGATGTTTAGGAACGAAGCACGGACGAGAATCCAAGCACATCACGCAGCCATCGACAATGGCCACTACTCTGTATTTACAATACATATGGGGGAAGAGAAGAAGAAAAAAGCAATACACTGGTGTATTTGAACTGAAGAAATGTATATAACACGGCGATTGGCAGTCAGGCAACCGACCGATATCTCTATGGCGAAAAAAAAACGCATGGCGCCCTCTATTTCCACGACATATCACCATGCACGCACCTTTCACGTGGCAACCTCCCCATTCCTACGCAAAATTGACAAAAGGAGCCCGAAAATCAGCCTACATTAACATTTATCCAAAACAGTATTGCGCCTTAGATTACAATAGACCCGATAAGATAGCCCAAATACAAGTTCATTCACCGTCTTATCGTCTTATCTGGAAACCCAGACTAGTGCCTATTTTTGGCCCAACCCAGATACCCTCTTGGAGACCACTTGGAACAATTCATTTTCCCATATTTTGTTCATTTCACGAGTATCTCATCTTCTGTTGAAGGCCGAGAACTCGCAATCTGCATACGGCCATATTCGATATAACCCCCTTTAGTCCTCCAGTATGTTCAATGTTTCGTACGCCAGATGCGCTTACTAAACAGGTGTTCGAATAGCGAGATGTACAACAGCACATTCTGAAAACTAATATGTCGCATCCTTTAATGTATTCATATCATGCCAACTCATTAGCATGATTAGCGTGCACATGAACGAAATATGTTAACTAGTTAAATTTACACGATGAAACCTGTCAATTAATGAATAGGCTGTAGTGAACCCCAGCTGATGAACATATTGCAAATTTGCAAACAAAGTTGGCATGTTACCAGGAATTAATCGCAATCAAGCAATTATCAACTCACTTTGATAAATAAAATAAATGCAAAACAACTTAGCTGGCAAACTGAATTGTTATCTGATTAATCTACAATTAGAGATATGGAAAATATGTTCATATTTCCGAATAGTCTCACGCGTAGTTCTATAGTTATATTTCTCCAAGTTTGGAAGTTTCAGCAACCGGATAAACGGTCCCTATAATATATATGCAAATCGTGACTTGCACTATTCAGTAGATGTAACGCAATTACGTAACATGTTTTTAAAGTTCAAAATAGCCCAGGATACAGGCTATTAACACCACGAGCGCAAGACATGTTCACGTTTCGTAGGCATGCAAATTCCGACGATTATTCAAAACGCCTCATTAGCATATGCAAATTTGTGATCCGCCCACCTCGAGCACGGATGCAAACACATGCAAATTCATTCAAATTGGGCACGATTAGCATACACGATCACATGCAAATACATAAGAGATACCATACCACAACATCAATACAATTAATACAAGTTCATTAATTCACGATTCCATAGATAGTATTCAAATAAACGCATTTGCATACACAGCTCACGCATTAGGTAAACCAGGTGTTATGAGGTTTGGGGTTAAGCGATTGGACGATTAGTGTGGCCATCCACACAAAAAAATTCACCTAGTTTCTCTGACGCATCCGGGCGATCAATCGCCATCAAAAACAAATGAAATAATTTGTCGCAGACGGCGATTAATTGCCGGTCGCCCACCAATAAAATCTGTTCGGGCGCATCCAGTGACCAGTCGCCGCTTGACCAGCGTCCACCCTCGGCAGACGGAAGCAAGCTCCGTCCACGAAACACCGGCGCAGCGATCGCCTCGCATGCCGGCCACTGGTCAAGACTGCGCGGCAGAGCAGAACGATCCGTGCCGTTCTTTTATCGACGAGCGTTGCTCGAGCGCGAGAAACAGCACGACCCGTGCCACTTTGGTCGGCCAATTAAGGCACGAAAAGCGAGGCAGCACATGTCGGCATCCGGATCGACCTTGGCACGGAGGCGGTAAGGCTCAAAAACGCGCTCGAAATGGCATTTCAGGAACCGAAAAACTCATCTCTCGACCAGAAAAATCCAGGAGAATTTGTAAGGAAGGAAAAAATTATGTAATCTTCAAAAGCGGGCGGGTCACTCATCACACCCGGCTGATTAACGGCATATCAGAAGCCTGAAAGAAGATGTCCGAAATGCCATTTGGGGGGCGTTCTTGGCGTCCTCAAGCCCGGAAAAGCGAACAAGAATCCGGCCGAAAACTCGCGCACCAAACCGAAGAAATCGGCCAGAAAACTCGTGGGCAAAAGTGGCCACAAAAAAAAAAAAAAAAAAAAAATTAAAAGAAAATAACGGCAAGGTTACGGAAGTGACGTTGGTGGGGTCAATCATCGCGCCCTCGCCTGGCTGCCCATCCGCCCCGCCGGCCACTCGACCCCGGGGGGTGCGCGAGGGGTCAGTATTAGTCCATCGGAAAAGGTACCTACCCTTGGCTTGGCTCGGGCTTGCGGCATTGGGGCTGGAGCTGGGAGCCGGGAACGGCGTCAGCGTGGACGGGAGTGAGTTCACAGCGCGCATAACAAGCACGGACTGACCGCGGTCCGGCATCTGCCCGTGAGCTGCCCGCCTCGGCCGACGGAGGGCGCTGACCGCCCGCGAAGCCGCTTTCAATCTAATCATGCACTTTAGCGTCCCCTCGCCCGCATCCCTCCCTCGTTTTATATTCATGCCCACACCTTGCTTGGCACCCAGGAGGCTCTGCGCCAGTATGGTAATAATAATAATATTGCCAGATATGAAAAGTAGCGGGCGGACTGCGGACAAACATCTGGAGGAATTGGAGGAAATAAGTTGTTTGCCCATATGGGGACGTGGAACATTTTTGGGAATCGATTATTGAAAAATGCGATGTTTTTTTGTTGCATGTTTTTGCCTAGGGGCAGCTTCGTGTCAGCATGGCGAAAATAAACCTCTGGTTTAGTGAAATACTGAAAAACAATCCGTTGCAAAGGAAGCGGTAAATTTGAAAATAAGTGTTGCACTATATGATGGTGTTAATTTGGAATAAGAAGAAATGCATTGGTTTCATGCATATAAAACTGTTTTGAAAAACTGTAAACAATTGGGTGCAAAGCAAGCGGGGAATTTGAAAATGTGTTGCACTATGTTCTGGTGTTAAGATGGAAAGAAAACAAATCCATTCGTTGAAGACTGAATAGGGAGATTCGAGCAGAAACCGATAAGGGGGGCGTCCATAAAGGATGTCGGATGTTCATTTACTAGATGGAGATGCATCTTGTGTGAAATTTTTAGGTCTTGAGAACAGTGAAACCTGACTAGAAAGACCACTAATGCTCTAAATGGTATCTAAGTATGACGCTATTTTTTGGAATAAACGTCATCGTCGATAATTCTTTTCCGATTCGGTTAACAACGCCGTTCTTAAATGGCATCATTAAAAATGATCACAAAGTTGAATGCCTTAAAACTTGTCAACTGTTTTGAGATGAAAATTTGTCTTTTAAAATGAGATTAGGGCGTGTGGTGTAAAGGGCATTATGACATCAGTTTTTCGCTTTCTTTTCCTTTTAAAAATCACTTTTGTTCACCTAATAGTAAGTAGCATCACTTGAGATATTTGAACATGAAAATGCACTTGATAGAATTATTTCTCGCATTATTTTCGCAAATATTACCTTTTTTTTCTAATAAGAGAGAACATTTTGATGTGAGCATTAATCATTTGCATAAAACAAAAATAACGAACGATTACGACTGAGTGATACAATTGCAAGATTTCAATTACTGAACCATGCTGGATTTCTCAAATTTCGTAATAAAAATTTACTTAATCAATGGTTAGATTAAACGTGGAATAATACTACAAAATTACGAAGCACGATTATTCACGATAATCATCAATTAATAGAAATGCATTTTCTTATAGCAAGACATACAGTGCAATGCCTCAATGATCTTTTTTTTCTCTCCTGTAGCCTATGGCACATACGACAGTATATTGCGTTACACTTTTTATTACGAAACTGATGAACGTGCGTTTGCAAGGAAAGAAAACTGGAGTCCGACATTCGTACTGCGCCATCTATCGCTTAGAGAAGAACACAGTTACCGGTAACTGACCCATATTTAGCCATTTCCCATAACAACATTTGGTAGTGAATAATATCAGCTGAAAAACTATTGTTAAAATTGTTTGTAAACAGAGGTTTACTTGTTCGTTAAGTGAAATATATGATAAGCAACTTCGAAATTAATGCTTGGTTGCGCAGCGCATCATTCAATTAATGATTGTCTTCGTATACCCAAATAAAAAGAGTGCATCGTCTAGTGATTTGGTTAGACGTAACATATCTAAAAACGTAAAGAGCAGTCATAAATGCATAACATTGAACGTTGAAATGCGAAAAAAACAAAGCAAACAACAATAAAAGCTAACTAGCGATTGAGCAACAAGCCAGGGAGCAGACGGGAGGAAATTGCAATAAAAAGGCCATAAAAATCAGCTTCCACGCCAATTATTAATAAACTAATAAAACAGTATTTCTGAGCATAAAAACAACTGAGCTTCCTCCGCCTGGAAACCAGATGGATCATATTCAAATTAAGGTGATAATTTTGCGGCCATCTTTAAAATTTAATGGGGGAAACGAGGAGGGGAAGAGCCAATAACTAAATTTTAATGATGCTAAAATTGCTTACATTAAGCTTTTTACCATAGATTTCCGAAACTAAATTACCATGACAATGGCTTCGCTAAAAAACTACCACATAATTGCTACTTTGCGTTGCGCGTAAATTGATCACGCAACGTGCATGGCCAATACTCTATCCTGCATAAAAAGGGTTGTGTCAGGTCAAAGGCGATTAATACAGCATAATAACAGCATTTAGTATCCTTTGACAAGGATTTTGGTACTCGAAAGTTTTCGAAAAATAAAGTTCAAATCAATTTGCATTAATTGTGTGGAAAATTCGAGTGTCTGGAGGGGGATCGATCCGTTAGTAATCGGGGTTGTCATTATATAGTTAGAAATTATTCACTTAAAAATAATCCTTATCATCTTCCGCTCCTGTTCTATTATCAAAGGTGGATTAGAAAAATGTGCCATGGTTGAGTTTCTCGTTAAAAACAACTCCGTGTGTGGGGTCTGCGCCACCTTTGAGAAATCCAAGAAAAATCACTCCAAAGTTCCTGCTAAACCAACAGGCCGGATTAAACACGGGCTTACACCGATTGTCCTACGTCCAACAATGCAAGTAGCTTTTTCGCTCTCAATTTAAAATTTTCGATCAGTTTCAAAAGGAGTTTTTCGTTCGTTTTGTCAAATAGCGGCGATAAAAGAGCGACATAACAGTGGCCTGCGTGGGGGCGAGAATGCGCAAACACGGCGAGGGGCTGGGGGAGGAAACACGTGTCACAGTGACACTTTGAGTGACTTACATCACAATGTGACACCCACAGGTGAGAATGAAAATGGGGAAATGAAAGAAGAAAAGAAAAATCGAAGAATGGCTGGACCGAGAAGACAGAAACGGAATTACGCGCCTTGGGAATCGAGCGCCATAGAGGGGGAAACCTCACTCCCCCTTTTCCCTCCCCACCAATGAGGGAGGGAGGGAAGGAGGAGGCTGGAAATGGAAATTTCGGTTCATTACTAACCATGAAGTTCATCAAAAAGTGACGCACCATACCTCATCAGCGCTCCTTATCAAGAACTGTCCAGAATTGAATGGCATCAGACACAAAGTAGGTGTACAGCAATGGTGCACCCTTGCCTGATCTACGTAGGCCAACATTTTTTGCCATTTTGGTGATGGGATAAAAAAAAACTAGCAAAGAAACTTTCTTTCTAGGAAATATTGAACCAATACAATACTAAGTGTAGGCAATGAGCCAGTTTAGGGGTCGTCCACAAAGGACGTCTGAGGTGGGAGGGAGATCTTACTGGAGAGGGTTAAAAATGTGGACAAAAATAAGACAATCAGAAGAGAAAGGAGGGAGGAAGGAAATTTTAGGTCAGCAATTAAGGCATGCTGTAACAAAGATGTAATTTATTGATTTGTGTCATCACTTTTAAAACATTTTTAAAATGTTAACAAAAGAGGTAAGTCGAAGCTGGATAAATGGACCCTGGGTAAGTTCGAAACCTCTTTAATTAGTATAATAAAAATTATAAGTATAAATAAGACCTGCTTAATTGGGAACCCTGATTACTTAGAAACCTTTTCAAGTGGGAATTTAGAGAGGATCCCATGAGATACCACTTATTCTGGTTCGACTGTGTGTGTAACTTAAGTCATTTTTCAACTTTTATATCAAGTAAACGATCTGTTAAAATTACTTAATGTAAAAGGTCGAAATAAGATGTAAGTTGCTGAATAAAAGGTAGAATGAATTTTTAAAGAAAAATTACGTCCTTTTTGTGCAAATAAATGAACTAAGGTCATTTGGATCACTGACCATGTCGCAGACGACAATGGACCAGAGGGGGAGAGGACGAGTAAACAATAGTACAAACAAAAGCTTTATCGCCGATTAAAGTGAATTTGATCCTACCAACCTGTTTTCCACAACATTGTCATAAAAATAATATGCATTTCCGCTAAACTTAACGTATTTCCACATGGCCATGCTTGACCACACTTCAATTTTCTCAAACTAGGAGCTTAATTGTAAGCGCATTACAAATTCAAATGCACCGCAGCAGCAGTGAGCCCAAGAAAATAATTTCCATCACATTGCATTAATTTGGTTGAACATCAGGCGGTCGAAATAATAGCAGTAGGTGACCATGAATATGAATAGCCCTTGTTCCAACAAACAGCCATTAATCAATTGACCACATCCCCAAAAGCACAATTTATCAAAAAAATTAAAAATAGTCAATGATAGAAAAGATAAACTGCATTGAACATTCTCAATTTTTTAACCACATAGAATATATTAAATCATATACAAGAAAACAATCCGATCTTTAGTCGAAGTACAATAACTTTTTTATAACTCAGAATTTACGACAGTTCATTTCATCAGCTGCGAATGGTTATCTCGATTTTTGTTAGTTTTGACGATATTATGCAGAAAGCAATCGAAATCCAAGAAAATAACTTTAAATTGACGTCCTGTATTTAGCCTTGTGACTAAAAGAGAATAATTACAATTCATTCCATTTTCCAATTATTGAGCTTGACAGATGCTCGTTTTAAGTGATTTAATCTACATTGGTGGCGATTGTCCGCCACAGGACCTTACTCTGACTAGGTCATCAGGGTAAATAAGAGCCCACATCATTTGGAAATTGAATACGAACGAACCTTAATAACAGTAAATACAAATTTGAGCCCAAATACTGGTTCTGAAGACTAGCTCAAGAGCTCATGCTTGTCGACTATAGAAAATAGTGGTGATTAACGCTCGCCATACGCTATCGCAAAAAATTTATTACATGTGCAGTGTGTAAATTAATTATTTTTTCCCACGTAATACTACTTTAAAAAAATCAAATCACATTGAGATGTTTTCCTGAGTTGCTAAGGCTCCAGTTCAGATATCATCAAAATAAAATTCCTAGAAATGCACAACCTACTATGGAGTAAAATTGCCCAACCTACAAAATTAGGTCCAAACAATGGGGCAATTAATACCACATTTCTATAAAAATAGAACAATGCTCAGATCCATTACAAGTAGCGTCAGTTGCCTGACGCTTATTTTAATTAAGAATTCCATGCACCGTCCGTTCAATAAATTCCGATTTAATTAAGAAGAACATTACTTCCTCCAGAGCGCGAAGTAGCAATGGGTGCAAGCGCAGTTGCCGAATAAAAAATGGCTCAATAATAAAACACCTTTCAGCATTAATTCGTTGTAAATCCAACGCCAAATATAATAAAGTCTGCCCAAACAGGTGATTGTTTCGCGATTTATTTCCGCACCAACCAATACAATATTATTTTTTGATTTTTTAAAACCAAATAAATCACGCTGTATCTGTTTTAAAGGTGGAGAGAAACGTCGTAACTCACGTTGATGGTCGATATAAGGACCGGCGCTTTCTATGTGGCAACGAATGAAAAAAAATGAAAAGGGTATAAAATTCGCCCCATACAAAATCAACATCTAGCGGGTGGAAAATACTGACCACGCGCTTATCTACACCGATATTTATTTTAGGCAAAAATTACAAATTAGGAATTGTTTAATTAAGCCATCATCTATGCATTTGAGTTCATCAACACAATTAGCATTAAACAAATTATCAAACAATCGTTCTCAAGCAATAACAGCATCGTTAATGAGCTGATTAAAGCAGTGATATCGTCAAAATAAACAATACACGATAAAAAAAAAAATTATAAGCAAACCTATATTCTTTTCAATGCAATCCAATATTATTAATTATATAAAAAAGTAACAAATGACTAAAGCTTCAAGCGTCTTGGATAAGCAGGAACCATCTTAACCACCTGTACCGATATTGACAATGATATCGTTTTTGGAATATTGCAATTTACTAGTATACCAATATTTTGAGTTACTTTACGTTCTTAAACGTTGCAATTGAATTTCTAGATGTGATTTATCTTAAACCAATTGTAAATGTTTGGCATAATTATTTTTGAGAAATAAAAGATGTTGGATGTCAATGAATTTCTAAGAACTACAGTAGAATAAAACTGATTAAGGACGTTGGCCCCAATATCTTTTCTAATTTCAATTTAGCAGGCCAATAACTACGATTGGCAAGCATGAGGTTACTCATTGACGTTTCCTAAGTATTCAATGAGTAAGCACCACAATCCACGCGACGCAGACCAAATTAACTAACACTGCCCAGAGGTCAGCCCACCGCGCTGACCTTTACTCGCCGGCTCACACAAAGATTAACGAAGATCGTTAGCAAATTGTCGTGACACTTTGCGCGTTTCTTGTCGCCGCCGTCCCCAAAGTCAATACAATAAGCGCACTTATTTGGTGTTGCTAAATTAAATACACAATTCATTTTTCCATGATCGAAGATTGTTTTTTGTTTGAACTGCAGCGGCCCTCGCGCTTCGTGCGCCAGAATCAAACGCATGCACAGCGTGCTAATAAATTATATGGACACAAAAATTACTTTGCTCATAACAAGCTTCTAATCTATATCAAACAGTGGAGTCGCCATTTAAGATAGGCAACGTAATGGGAAGCGATGCAGCCGAGCCTCGCAACAGTGGGCTCCGCAATGCCTGATGGGAAGCTTTGCTGGTGTACTGAGAAGTGCTCATAACTAGCAGAAAGACTGGAACATTTTGAGGAATCCTTAAGTCTATATCGTCAATATATTACCGGAACGTGTTAATTTCTGCAATTTACCTCAAGAAACATCTGACCATTTAGCAATTCTTTGCACCACAAATTGGTAACATTATTATGCCAATTAATAACGTACAAATAAAAAAGCCCATCTGTAACTGTATTTGGTCATATAGGGATATGGCCAAGACTGACCGATCACAATCTGTTATCTTCAATCATATGTTATCGTATTGTAAATAAACAACGCTTAGCCTTACTGCCAATGATTTCATTGAGATCTAAAAGAGCAATCTCAAATTTTAAGATAATTGCAAACAAATTAGTCTTACGTTGCGTAGTCGCCCAAATTGACTGTACATTTTGTTAAAATAAAATTACAAGCATTGCCAGATAAATGCATTGCGAAACTTTGTTTTCTCAAGGGATGCCACTAACTTCACGAAACATTTAATACGATTCACGAAAAAGTTAATTGAGTAAAGCGGTGAAAAACAACGATGCTTGAGAAAGCTATTTGGCAAAAATAAAAGATAAATTTATCAATTAAAAGTACATTACGACATACATTGTTTTCGCATAGGAATTGTCACTATGGAAAACTCTGTTTAGATTATATTTTGCACAACATGTTCCACTTTTTGTTACCTCGACTGTGCTGCAAATTGTTTTGTTTCAAAATACGCCAAACCAAACCACCGAATTCGCCATTGTGATTTTAATAAAGATGCGTTATGGGAGATTCATGAGCGGCGAAGGTTGCATTTTGTTGGAGTTTCTTTGATTTAATAATAGCAAGAGTTTCAGCATAGGGAACTAACATTTTAAATTTTAAAAGAACGTCGGGATAGACAAAGTTTCTTATTGTGTGGACAGAAATATGAACTTATTTAAGGATAGTCAAAATTAGCCAATGAAAAGGACAAAAAGATGCCCAATTTGAAGAGATGCCCAGGTGACCGAGGCTCACCATCGTTGCTCAAAAACAGAGGTTCGGTCGTATATTAAGACCCGGTATCATACATTATCGTAACAGAGAGCATCTTCAAATTATTGACCAATGAGTCATTTGGCGCCAACTTCTAATTTCAGAAGAAAATATGGCTGCCAGCCAATAACAGCACGGGAAAAAACGAATATAGTGGGCATGATAACGTCCAATAAAAACGGTGCTATAGAAAACGAGGCAAGGATCAATTAAGTATGGTTTGCTTGCAAAATGTAAGCCATGCCGCATGACCACACGTATAATAAAAGGCCATATAATTATAGATTAGCCATATCATCCAAGCATTGGAAATTAAACTGCTAAATTAATATCCTAACATCCATCTTGACTCCGATATATCGCACTTACAGTCACCCAACTTAATAATTACGTCGGTCCCAATGTTGTCACACGTGGACTTGCAAACTGTATACAACGTCTAATTTTCCCCACGATAATTCAAGACAAGTTTTGTTTGGAAGCACGTAGCCTATTATTTTCGTGTATAGCCTTGCTTATTAAAGAGATTATCTTTAAAAACGCAATCTGGATGCATAATTTTTAGAAGGTGAACTTGTGGTCTTATACAAACTTAGATAAATTGATGTTCAGAACATTCATTTTTGGATGCTGCATGCATTTAAAAATACGTGATGCATCGAAGGCGGTTAATTTATAACTCAATTTTTGTGAGTTTTGTAGCCTACCAGCTCAAAATTCCAATTAAAACCCATATAATTTTATGTAGGAGATTATTGTTTTTGTAGGTATTTATTGCAAGTTTCAAAATGTCTCATATTTTGATTGGTCAACATTCATAGGTTTAATGGGTGATGTGTAAGATAGTAAATATATCTATGAAATATACTCGAATGTATTGGTTTTGTGACCATTTAAACGGTTATTGCAAATTAATGTTTTGCGGACCAGCAAAACAAAATGTCTTAATTAAAACCCATGTGCTACATATTGCAATGACCATTTAAAAATCATAATGCCATGGTTCCCCCATTTCTTTCTTATATTTAGACCTCATTTTTCCTTTTTTTTTCAACGGCATAGGTGGAACTTGAAAGCCATCAACATAACACATTCGTAAATGGAACCATTCCCTTTTTTCAAAAAAAGCTAATGAGAAATTTGAGCTGGGCCTCCATACCTGTACACCCCTGCACTCATGCATTAAAAATGGTTTACATATACTTGGCATATCATTTTTTTTGATACACTGATTTGCTAAACAGACAAACATTCGTGAGTTTTCGAAAACCCATGGGCCCTTGTGTCACTCCCGCTCAGTTGTCTTAACTGTCTTTTTGTATTGTTACGTTTTTTTCTTCTAGAAATAAAAAACGAGCCCTGTCCCAGTACAAATTTACTTAATTCTAGCAGCACGCTCCCAACAGAAGCGGCAAAAACACTCCAAACCTAGGGGGTTGAATTGACTGGTCAATCAAAGTGTCCAATGGAACAGCTGCCTGTCACGGAGCGAGCCCGGCGCACGGTGAGCATGACAGAGAAACAAACAGGCCAGAAAAAACTGATAATTTTTCACCGCTGACAAGGTATAATGGCGTTTGACTGCCTGCGCACAATGGCCCGAGGCGGCGTGTGTGAACCAAGGTGTACTTCCACAGGTGCTTCCGTGTAAATATGCGTGTTTGGCCACTGTCCACGTCGCCATTGTAATGCAGTTTAATGGAAATGGAGGCCGAGAGCTTAACTAGCCACCACTCCACGCAAACAAGTCGCCCTGCCAACTCAAATACAAATAAAGCTCGAGTTCAGCGTGAGCGTGTCCGCCTCCAGACCTGTCTGCGCTACCTGAAAGACAGATTGGCACCTTACCGTGCTCCCCCTCCCCCCACACCCTCTCCCTCTCTGGAACAACGCTGACCGGCCATTAGTGGCAAAGATGCGAACGCGTCTTCCGAGGGGTGATGCATCTCTCGGAATTCTACCTGGGTTTTTGTGCGAATAATTTGCTTCGCAAAAACCCAGATCGATACGAACGCTTCAATGGTGTCCGTCTTACGAGGGAAAAAGCGCTCGTTAATTATTAACCGGAACCTGAAGCAATGAGAGAAAATGTGCTAAAAATATACGCTTTTTCAGTTTAATAAGGAAAGGGGCCGAATCGCGTGGAACTGGGATCCCAACAGGAAAATTGAATCATCTCAGACAGGCACATATATTGCATGTTTTAATGGCAAAGTGTTTAAATTTGTCGATATAAATGCAATGCTATAATATGGTGCACCTGGGCCACTTCTTGCAACATGTGTCTTCGAATTACACGTAAGCTCTACTGATTAGTCCTTTAAAACTGGTTTACGTTGAGAAGCGTGATATTCGAAGTTTTGGACAATCTGTCCCAAAGTACCTCGGAAATGGTTTAGAGAAATTTAGTGATTAAAACTGTCCTTGTAACTGACCATTACATTAAAGGTCTGAGTTTATTTCCGTTAGCTTTTAATCTACGTGTCGCATGTTTATGGAAATATGGCAGGACATTGAAACCGCTTGACGCAATGTCAAAGTAATTCAGTACATTGTATCAACAATGCATATGGAAAACATGAAAATTATTATTAATTTCATTACCACTTCTTTATACATGTATATGAAATGAGTATGTACATGCAGATACCGTATATTGCACACAACTTATATTACATGAGCATTATGTAAAATTTAAACGAATAACACATACATGGAAACATGTTCAAATTTAGCCAATACATAGCATATGAATGAAGCACTTAAGCATTTGGCATACTGATATCCCTATTAAAAGAAATAAACATTTCATCTTAATAATTAAACGATTAAAAGTAATGGCAAATCACTTACATCAAAGATTAATAATTAAAAAGAATTTCAAAACTCATCTAGATAACATTAACAATTAATGTTAATACTATTCGACCAATATTTGGACACAGATACTTATTTTGTTTCATACAAATTATATGCACGCTTACATTTTAAAAATAGACAATTAGCTTATCACGTTCAAGTACGGCACATTTGATACATGCATTTACAAATATTTGATTTGTTATAACTGCTTTTCTGTAAATCGGTTGGCTTTTATCAAGTAAAAATACTACTAAAGCGGAAATGTGTGTGGAAAACAAGTAAGAAGCAGTATTTTGAGGGTAAGTTTAGTTAATCAGTTGAATTTATAATATGCTGTAGATCGAAACATTCCTTAGCATTTCGCATATTGGTTCCACACTACCAACAATTTCCATTAAAATCGATCATTAAAACAAGCCAGTTACCATATTAAAATAAACGGATTACCATATATTAATCCTTAGCTATCTAAAAATACGTAGCCGATAAACATCCAACAAATTTAAGCCTATTCAAAGCGAAATCGACAAGGGCCTCCGTATAGCGGCTGGTAGCCGCCTACTAGGCCTAAGGTCCGAAAGGACAGGCCTAATAAAACCTGACAAATGCACAATATTTTTCTCGAGCAGCGTTTGGAAACGTAAAGAAAAATAGCTTATCAGCGTAGAGCAACAAGGACACAAATAACCAGTGCCCCCTGCGCCAAATGTAAGGCTCACCTGCACAACACAACAAGCAACCCCTTAAAAGCTTCTCATCATGACATGTGGACGAAACCCCGAAGCGAGAAAATCATGCCGGCGGAGCTGAGGAGAAAGCGGCAAGAAAAATCACGCGTTTGCGGGTTAGAAATTGGCGTGCACTTTGTCAAACAGACTTTGCTCATGTTGTTGAAAAATAACCGATATTCATTAATCAGTTAATTTTAAGGCAAGGCAGTAAAGCTTAAGTTTTTTTGTCCAAGGAAAAGCAAATAATAATAGCGTCTAATTCTTGGCCAAACGTTGAAGTGAATACCGGTGTAAATACGAACATTTTAATTAGTGTATAAAATAAGCATTGTTATCGTATTCTTCATGTATATTGCACTGCGCCATTTTTAAATATCAAAAACAACAGGCTCATAAAATAAAAATGGGGGGGGGGATAAATCAGTGATGGTTAACTTTAACACCCGCCCCAAGATGCCCCTGAAAGTGGCCAAAATGACCAGTACATGGTAAAAGCTATTATAATACAGTTTTTTGAAAAATAAATATGGAAATCAATCAGTGCATTAACAAGACAACTACAGTCCATGCAGCCTATAGTAGTGTGCAGTCTTGAGTTCCAATTTTCAAACCTAATTTTTTGCATTCTATCATAACGCATCTGCATTTTCGCATTTATCTTACGAAATTTTTATCTTTACAATTTTAAATCAGCTCTTTTTTCAAAACGATTTTTATTACCAGCTAGAATCAAAGTGCTAAGGGATCTGCCCCTTAGCTATTTGATTCTTTTTCTATAGTAGTGTACATACTACTGCCTGTTATTTACAATAACAACAAAACTACAAAAAGGAGAGAAAAATCATGTGGATCATTTTAACGTAATGACGTAATGTTGATCTCCATGTTATCAAAGATAATCAATATTAATTAAAATATTTTTACAGTTAATATTATTTCATTTTAAACTTATTTCAAACTTTACTCGATAGTTCTTGAATGCAGTCTTGTTATAAAAAATTCACAGTATCAGGGGCTTGATCTTTCCACATTTGAATTTGAGCCAATTTGGAAAGGACAGTGGGGTGAATGAAAAAACATTTCTGAAATTGTTTGTGCTGTTTACAGATTCGTAAGTCGTAATATGAGTAAAAACAAAAGACTAATATAAGTTTGGAATATTTCTCCAGACTTGTTTTTGAATGATTTTGAACTCTTCTGCGCTACAGGTATAAAGCACTCATTTTGCACTAAACGAAAAATAAAATGGAATGAAAGTACATCGATATTATTTACGCAGTTTTCTCTCGCATATAAATAGGTCTCATCCTTATGAAAAACCTTCTCCATTTTTATGAAATCTATCTATCCATCTAAAATTTAAAGCTTATAAGTTATTAACTTCGAGGAATGGCCATCCCATTTTATTTTATTTCTTTTTTTTCAACTTGGACGACTGCGGAAAAAAAGCGAATTAACAACCAAAAAAAAGTCATAAAACAACATTTTAGACAAAAGTAGAGAAATAAGAGTAAAATTATCCATTTATCATGCGTTTTTCATTTCTGCATGAAGTTGAAAGCATCACATCAAATTGTCTAAATTGGCCAAAGTAAAAAAATCCTTTCATGAACCTGAAATTTATACTTACAAATAAGAAAATTTCCCTTTAATAACCACCAATATGCCAATCTTGAAATAAAATAGTTTAACAAAACTAAAAATATAGATAAAAGCAGCCAAAGGGTCCTAAGGATAAAGTCACATCGAAGACAATTAAGTCATTTTTTTCAATACGTCATAAGTATAGCTAACGAAATACCGGTCTAAAAATGACACTATTTATTAGTCATTACCGAGTCTACAATTGATCGATTAAATATAAGTTGGAGGATAATGTCATTTTCCATTTAAAATAGGAGTTTGAGACATTTTGACTAAAGTGAAATTGTCACTTTTCGTTGCTTAGAAATCCTTTGCCAGTATGGACACATAATTAATATATTCAGAGCGCATGTAAAACGTCGCGCATAACTCAGTTTGGAAGTGTCCAAGCATTGCTAGCTGGTCGTAGTCTGCGCGCAGCCAAGAAACGTATAAAAGAGAAAACGTTGCGAGCGATTCATTTGCATGAACAACTCCCAGACGGCATGAATGAAAGCACTCTGAGAGACAGCATGTCTTTCAATTGGAAACCTCCTTAATTTCTAAGAGCAATCAAGTATAAGAAAACCCCATGAAGGCAATAGGATAGATGAACTAAGCTCGGCTCAAATCAACTTATTGAGCTATTTCGAGCCGAGCACAGCAAACAGGAGCTAAGCATGCATAGGATGAAACAACGACACAGTTGGTGAGAGCCAGATCTCACCAAATTAACACCCAATTACGGGGATGCTCGCTGATGACCAACCGGCATTCTTAGTGTTCGCCAAGTGCAGATAAGGGGTAAAGTCCAAGCGGCGAGCCAGGCGGGGAAACAGCGACATTTTCGGCGCGGACAACGGCACATTTTCGCCACGGCGACATTTTTCGTCAGCCGAGATGACCAGTGGATAACCAGCTACGGAGTGGAGGGCGGTTAACCGTTCAGCTGCGGAGAACTGCCAACGAACCACAGGACAAGCCCCAACCGGAAAGCGAGGCCGAAACTAAGGTAAATGATAAAGCGGGGGTGGCGGTCGAAATGATTTAATTTAATCGGCGATTAAAAAGCATCCTGGAGCATCCGAATGTAGTGCAGTCGGTTGCGAAAAAAACTTCGTTGCGGGTGACGTGAGCTCCTTACGCCTTATCAAAAATGCGTTTTCATGAACATATTTTCAAAACATGCCCATGCATTTCACATTAGTCTGAGCGAGAAAACGTAGCTGAATTGCAATACATTTTAAAAAGCACCTCCTGACCGCCAGGGGAATTAAGTAAATTACCAATCCATGGTTTACTTAAATGTTCTTCAATTCTAGTAAATATTGCACAATATCAAACTAATATTTTGAATGCAAGATAAAATATGAAAATTTTATTTTGCAGTTTTAATTGCGGTTTTTTTCCCGCACCAAGTATTTTTTTACGAAGTTCACTGGATATTTCCTAACGATACAATTCCATGATGTGGGTTACAGAAAATGCTAAGTTAAAAATAAATCCGAATTATTTAGTATTAGAAATAAATGAATAAGACAACTCCAATCATGAATGGTATATATTTAAATGTAAACATGGAACACCAATTACTAGAAGATACTTGAGATTTGTTTATGACGTTATGCAATTAATGCATTTTATAAGCCAAGACGTGCCTTTTACATTTATGAAATATACTTTCAAAATATTTATGAAGGCCCGCGAATGTTATTTTGATCGAATTATTAAAAGCTAAGGCATACTGCATTAGAGGATTTTAATACTGATAACATCCAAGGGTCAAAACTAAATTGTCCTACATGGCAAGCACGTTTTATATTCTATGAGGCCAATGCTCATAGGGCAGTTTAGATCCAGCCTCTTTGGCATTATGCACGACCATAGAGCTGTCAAAGTCTTCAAACAAGTCAGCTTTTAGCTTATTGGTTTAAAGTTTTCAAAACTTTCTCATCGCATTTTATGATCCCAAAAAGCTCGCTGAATGGCAAGTGGCGCCCTCAAATCAATAGCGAATAGCTGATATATTGGGTTTAGTCAAAACAGATAAAAATATATTGTGAGCGCGAGTTCCGATCTAAACATGATTGAATCTATAACACTTGACAGGCTTAGCGCCATAATGGCGCCACTGTAAAAATTTCTTTGGCAAAAAATATAAAAAAAACGTTGGCTATACATGAACGAATATCTATCTATATTGTGAGCATATAACTTTCTAGGCCTAAATTTGAAAGGCTTCCAAATATAATAAAAGCTTAGTCAGGCATCAGTTAGGCCTGCTATTCCAAACGATAGTGTATTTCGTACAACGAGCAATCGGGAATCTAAACAAAAAAATTGGAAAATATCCTAGATTAATTTCACTGGATTATTAGGAAGCACTATAAAACCCTCAACCGCTAGCTTGTGTTCCAGAATTGCGGACCATGACACACACCATTCGACCCTTATTAATTTTGATGACCCATGCAGGTCAAAGTTTTTAGAAAATGTGCAGAACACAAATTAATTTCTACATGTAACACAAAAAATCGTTACACTTATCACTGATTACTGATTTTGTTTCTAATTTCCAAAGAATCTAAAAAGTATCATTCAAACTTTCCCACAGTTTTATTTTCCTAAAAATTTGGTTCCAACTATTTTTTAAATTTTAAATATTTTGTTCGTTAATGGCATCTTATGTACGTTTTTATGTGACAAAATTATAATTCTACAGAGCTATGTTGCATGTTCTATTTATCAGTGATTTAGTACATTTCTCAGCCCAAAAAATTGACTTTTTTGATAATGAATTTTTAAAATTCTTTGTGGCCTCGTTGTTCATTAGCGTATTTTCTTCTTTAGTATCTAACTTTGAAAATCCTGTTTATTTAACTTTTACTTATTAATGCGTCAAAACTTTGGGTTAAATGTTTTTTTATAGAAATAATGCACTTGTGATATGCACTTAATTTGAGTATATTTTTTAAACAGTACATCGTACTGGATTAAAACGTAAGTCCTACGCATACATAATAGGCACCCAGCTTATCTTAGAAAAATTTAAATAATACTGCAAATTGGTATCGAGATTTAAATGGTAAATGTGAAATAAAATGTCATAATATTATTTGCCTATACATTATTTTCGATAAGGAAACATTAGCGCTGAAGCTCAATAGAAAAATTCGACAATTTCCCAACTACTTCCCAGTTACCAGTCACCTTGGTATGTCCACGCAGTGCAGCAGCCCCATTTCTAAGATGGATTCCTCACACGATAACACATAGTGCATGTACGTCACGATTTAATTTAGAAGGCCATTTCTTGTGCTCGAAGTCGATTTTTAGCAAAAAAGCAAGCCTTTCATATTCAATGTCTATTGAATTGGACAGCCGGATGCCTCCCGCTTCCCTCCTCCTTTGGCGTGCTATATGCCCTCATGTCCACTTCGCATAATAGTGACTCACTCGCCACAGGTCAGCATAAAAGAGGAGGAATATAAGAAAAGCGGGTTGGGGGAGAGGAGAATACGAGATGAAAGACGGTCATTCTCATGCATGCATTCAGCCTGCTTGAAAGGCAATGTCCACTGCAGCCTGCCTCAACTGTGACCAAGGGTCAGTGGAGGTCAACGTCTGACCAATGGCCGAGCTGCGAGAGCCGCAGTGGGGCGGCGCCAGAGCTAGGGTCCGTTCGGACAGTAATGGCCGTTCTCTGCCCTCCAGGCCAGGTTAGGCTTAAGTCTCTCGCGATATTGGATTCGAGAATTGAATAGCCAAAGCTCATAAAGTCCTTTCGGCGAGGCCTGACTACACCTTAAATTACAAAAGGACAGATGCAGTGGCCAAATCACAAATAAAATTGATTTGGAAAACTTGGACGTGCAGCCAGCATTTTAGAACGCGTCTTTCAGGGGGCATGGCGAAATGAAGGCATTGTCAAAATGTAAAAATTGCCATATTACCGAAAGAAAAAAAAGCGTAATATGCGGGCATTGTGATGTCCAGCCGACAAAATTGGAAATTTGGGAAGGTTTATATGTTTCTTCAGTGATCTATGGACTGAGGATGGAGGCTTATATAGCTGGTTTCACGGCTACACCTTAAATTGAATATCCAGTTAAAGAATATTGCAATTAGTTTACAAATTAAAATTAACTGGACAATTTTGGAAAGACTCCGATGATTCAGGTGAACCCTGAAGCAGACTGACTTTATGGCATGGTGTGTGCTTTGCGAAACACCAGGAGGGTTAATCAGCGCTGCTACTGAAAACGAGATTAAACTGTTGTTTGCAAATAATAGTAAAAATAAAAATAAAAAAGGCATATTATCGGTTGAACCATTTTCAATATGCAGAGTAAGGTTGATCGACTTTTTGTGAACTTGTTAAGTTCAATAGTAATTACTCCAGATTGGATTTTTTTTAAAAATTCCAAGTTGAAATGACATTAAAACACTCATACTAAACACTTATACTAAAATTATATCTTTGAATATCGTATTTTTCACTTTCACAAATGTGAATCTTATAAGGAAATTGCATATCCCCAAAAGTGCAAAATTGTACATCGAAAACCATGAAAATGAATCATGCAGGCAAATGATTCGTACAATATGAGCTACATTGTACTTATGAGCTTTAATATAAAAGGTGTATTTTTAGAAACACAGTGAGAAAAATTGTGTTCAAATTTCGTGGTATAAAAATGTCATTTATTTTATTATATAAGTAGCATATGAAAACAATTCTTATAATTATTTTTTACGGCAACATTTTATCAACATCTTGATATACTTTATAAAACATAAACAAATAAAATAATAAACGTCAATTGTTTTACCAGAATGATTCGTACATGTACATGCAAACATTTACAATTCATTATCATCATATGCATCAAGCGATTATTCGACAGAAAAGAGATCCAATTTGTTACAGTTTTAAGTTTTTAATCATTTATAACATTAAAATTTGAAATTGCTGGCATGAAAAGTCGAATTCTGCAAACGATGTATGTGTACTATATTCCTACGAAGCATAGACGAAAAGGCCTACGATATAGGACAGTGTGGTCAAGATGCGGTGGACACTTTCATAAACGCATTAACAGCATTATAAAACGAAATTGAATCGATTCAATGTCCTGACTTGTAATTACAGCCATGTAATGTCGCCCGACGCCAACACCCACTATAGTCAATTAATGACCAAGCAGATTTAAGACCATGCATGTGATAAATGTTGCAGGCTACAGAAGCTTGCGTGCAGGCGTGAGTTAATGTGCTTCAAAATATAAACACACGAAACAAATCCAATATAGGCCTCCGCCATCATAAAATGCGTACGCGTATTCAAAACTTATTTGCGTAACTTTTTTCTGTGTTACCTTGCCTGGTGCCATGTTGATGCTATTATGCAACAGATTTTAACAACAGCGTGTTATGTTGAGCCTTGAAAAAGCAGAAAATACACAAAAAAGCTCGATTTTCCCAAAAAGGTAGGGCAGCTCGAAAACAAAATATAGGGCAGGCATGAGGTAAAATTAGGCAAAGTGACAGCTGCTGTACGTTTTGATGAACAGTGCACGTGTTTCTCCTCTGTGGATATAAATGCTACTTTATATTCATTTTTCAGTATTTAAAACACGAATATGACTGTAAAATAATGCAGCATTTTTCAAGAATGTAACCAATTTTTTTAATTAAATTAAACATTTGTTAATAACATGTCAGGATGATCAGTTTTGCAGTAGGCCTACATAGATTGCTATAATTTAAATTATCATTAAGCAAACATACATGTGCATTGTGTATCAGACCATCAAGCATAACATCCCAATACTTTATTGAATTTGATTAACATGCTTTATTTTCCAAATAGGATCTCAAAGAATTAAACATTGAAGTTGTTTTTTAATGCAAAATGTCAAAAATGTTACTCATGCTACCACCCTAAATTAAGCACTGTAACAAACTCAACATTCAACATCGACTGCATAAAATTAGTAATATCATTCACAAGTATAGTCGTATTAAATACTTTTTGAGATATATGAGTATTGGGCATTTATGCATACGTGCTTTCCTGCACTACTATTTTAGGACGTGCAATTTCAATGCATGGCGATGATTATGATAAAACTGATCAATATCTATGATAAGCAGGTGCACAAGTTTTACAGCATTTGAGCAACATTTGAAATACACGTATACCCATACTTCCTTTCGATTTTAGAGTAATAAAAGTCGGGAAAAAACGTGACTATACTAATCCATTTTTAATCTCCACAAACATTGCAGTCAAAAAAATACGAGACTCAACATGAACCACATAGCCACCCTGTAAAGGTCGTTAATACTGCAATGTCTATGGAGGCTGAAGCACGCCGCTGGAAATTAATTAGTGTTATGACAAGCTAAAGGCAGCCATTTTCAACCAGTGGCCATCGAGAAGATCTAAAAGATTTAAAATTATTACAGATGGGAATTTACTGATTTGGTAATTGGATAGGCTGGGCCTCGCGAGTCCTATATCATATTGCCGACTGTAGTGCAAGAGAGACCCATTACGTTTAACTTTAAATCCATTTTGTTTTTACAGCTCGGCCATTGAAAGAATGAAGTCCTTAAAGTACCCCCGCTCTACCCTCCACGTATCAATTTCATCGATTTAGTTGCTCAACCTCAAGTGTTAAAACTCATCAAATTCTATGGCTGAAAAAAAAAGTATCAACGGATGACAAATTTTCTAATGTCAAAAGGTAGGTCACACAAACCTTGGCAAAGCCTACATCATGAAGAAAATTTTGTCCAATCTTTTATGTGGTCAAAAGTCGACAAGATTGTTAGGTGGTAGGAACAAGCAACGATTTACTAAAAAAAATTGTAGCCACGGTTAATTCGAGTGCGATTTTTTTTCCTTTTCCGTCTTGGAGACCTTTTTTCGAGAATAAGCCATCATTCTGGTCTTAAAGGTCTAAAGACTCAAACAAGAAGAAAACTGCTCAAATCGCCTTACTATAAGTCATCCACGGGCAATACAGAGCGGCGCATCTATGTTAGAAACTGAATTTTTGTACAAGTCTCTGAATTCAATACCCTAGGTTTAAATTTTTACAAAAGCTGATTTCAGGGGGATTGCATGCACCCGAATTTTCCTAAAAAAAATGAGGTAAAATAACAGACAGATTTAAGATTATTGCTTTATCTGGCTTTACTGAATCCCGGTTTTCGAAACTTTTAGCAAATATTATTTCATATCAGTGAGTATTTCATGTGTATTTTATAATACTGTGAAATTGTTACGGCATGTGACAACACATGGTTGTGACATGCGAATCATAATGAAAAATGTTTCAATAAAAGGTAATTTTCATCAATTTGAGTAATGCAAAGGGGGGAAAACGTGGCGGTTTTGAAAACTATAGGGGGAAAAATTCCATTTGAATGCATGCTTTTTTAAAATTAACTTCAACTAACGAATTCACTATATAGGAAAAAATATGTGATACACATGTATATAAAATTGGTTAAAACAACACTTACGAAATGTTATGCTCTAATAACTTTCATTTGTAAATGGATTGCGTGATGTGATTTTCTTAATGAGCTCTAAAATAGGCCAATGAAAGATACAGCCTTGAGTATTATATTGTACACTTCTTAAACAAAAACAATAACTTCACATGACCATGTATGCAAGCGTATGAACTTGTATGAACTATGTTTTCAGACACATGTATATTGATGCAACAATTACGAGAACAATACTAACATTTTGACTAAACATTCTCTTAGATTTATTTGCACTTCACGCCAAATTTGATTTTAAATTGAGTCGCGTTATTTTAATAGCTAAAGTGCATTTATTCATTATGTAAACCACATAAAATATGAAAACTTTCGTTCAAGTTATGCAGAAATGGGCAACATCGCCTTCATTGACTCGCAGAAAAAATTCTCAAAAATGACGGATTTCAAATGAGTGCAATTCGGTTGACCATGTAGCTTAGTTGATCATTTTGAGAAAGAACTAGTCTGTATTATATGAGAACAACTGATGGTCTCCAGAAGAAGCTCGATTGGCTTTATATTTGCGATCGGCAAGTGCCTGTAGTAACGAAGGCGGCCATTATAAAGCAATACGGATAGGCTTATATAACGCACACTTTAAAATCCATTTCTCAATTTGATTCTCAACCTTCTGACAACTAGCATTCTTCTCGACGTGACAAATCGACAACAGGAAAAAGGGGAAAAATGACCGAAATTTATACGGAAACGAAGCATCCATGCTCACATTTTGGAGACAGATTGTCCGTTATTTCGAGGTCCCGCAAACCCATCTCAAGACCAAAGACAGCCATCTTGCAAATGAAATCGACTAGAAAATAACAAAATAACCATTTTGCGGAATTTTTATATGAAATTTGCGAGTCGGAAACTTGATTCGTTAGCATTTGTTCATAATTCATGGGTGAAAATTACATTTATACGAAAACAACGCTACAATGACATAATATTGTATATTTTCCTTGCAGACCAACATGCTCCAAAAATGTACGCAAAAGTATACTAAAACACTTACAAAAGAAAACACGCAAAACACGTTTTGTTTCAATGCTCAACTTTGCTATTTATGCCGACGGTAAAGTTTGTTGGCAACTACAAGTGGGGGAGAAAGAAACAGTAATAACCAGTTTTCAGCACAAGAAACTAAATAAAATTGTAAGCGGTTTGCCTATGCATATGAATGCAGGGACATTTTTGATCCAACTCCTTAAGCATATGCATGATTGTTGCAAACACTCGACTAAAACTTCCAAATAAGAAGCATATCTATGTTTATCGTAACATTTATTTTGCAATTCCTGTAAGTAACGGATAATTTCCAGCAATTAAACGGATAATTCCCTGCAATTACACTATTCTCTCGACAAATATTTGAAAGTGGCTCTTGTTATGTTGAAATTAGGAATAGCCCTGGAAGACAATTGAAACATTTGGACAAGATAGAAGGTTAATGCTAGCCAAAATCTGTTAATGGGACACTAATTAATCATTTGCTATTTCAATCATGCAATGAAACCTCATTCGGCACACCGGCGTTTGGCGTGCAATAAAATTACATCATTGCAATTTATTCTCGCAATAACGTTAATTATTAGTAAGGAAATATTTTATCCCACTTTTTCAACTTATCGTAATATGAAAATTACACTTATACCTGTAATTAAACGTCAAGTATTGCACAGGAAAGTATTACGCATTAGCTGAATTAAAAACAAAATATTACTAATTCATAACAATAAACTGTAGATACAGCACTTGAATTAAGGCTGAAAACATGTTATCAATATGGACAAATGTATTGTTTCAAAATACGACTTTGTTGATTTGCAATTATAAACAAATTATAATTTGGATGAGAAAAAATTTTAGCAACTCGATAACTTTCAAATTTCTTCATTCGAATTCAAATTTTGTTTAGCATCGCCAATGTCCCATTTTATATATCAAAACATCGTTAAGGGATAATAACAACTATACTACTATTTCAAAATTGGGAAATAAAACTGCCAAAACACGCATCCAAATGCATGAACGCTCAAAAATGTCATAACAACAATATAAATTGACGAATAAAACATGTGCTGGAATGCTAATGTGTATTTCCTTTTCCACTTCAAAGTCTAGGATATTTATCACACATTTGAGCAAAAGATGTGATGCAGGACCCTTTCTGGTTTCATGAACAACATGCATCACTGCACATGTAATAAGTGTATTGGATTTGTGAGGAAATTTTATGGAATACTTCTGCTGAAACGTCGACCTTTTAACTCCACGCTCCACAGAAGAATTAAACAGGATGCTTTATAAAGCCTTATTTTATGCGGGAAATAAGCGTGGAAAAAAAGGTTAGTGCATGGAAACCTGCATGAAGGGCCAATAAAGTCGTGCATGCCTTAACGCTATATACAGTATAGGGCTTGACCAATACACAAGGGTTCTTACTCTTATCGATTTAGGCTTACGTGGAAAGGCTTGCATGCCAGTATAAGCTTTTCATCTGCAGTTTTATAGCTTTTTATATATATATATAAGCGCCTGTAGAACTATTGCGTAAAATACGTTTTAGGCAAAGCGCACCTTAAAAAGGTTAATTTTGCACAATGTGTTCTGAAACTATTTCACTTTCTTAAGTCGCATAGAAGCTATGCTCTTAACAGTTCGGGTTAAATATTGATCAAAATATAAAATAGATTGCATTTTAAAACAGTAAGAATTATAAATACGTTACGAATTGCTAGCCATACAATAAACAATTATAGAAAACTTTACAATTATTGTTACTGTTGTACTTCAAACGAATAATAAACCTTAATTACATTACAAGTCCTGCACTCTTCAACTGCGTTAGAAAAGCTCTTTCATGTCACAACCCATAAATCAACAAATATTACATCCAGTTCAAAAGGCATTTAAAATCGGGTGGCAGAAGTATTTCTATTATGAAAGTGGCCAAAATCCATACCCAGGAATTTGATTAAATGCGGGATATTTGTAACAATGCATGGTAGCGGCCCTATCTACTGCTAGCGATGTGAAAAAACGACCATTTTGAAGTCAGAAAAACTTAATGAAAATTCAATGATAACGAACGAAATTTATTAGGTAGAAGTCCTCTTCAAGCAACCCCTACCCAGCAAATTTGCGGGACATTAACAGACCCTCCATGGAGGTCTATGTCAGGAAGAGGCTTTTCAACATGTTTTGAGCCATACAAAGATACCCTTATATAAGTTTAATATGATAAATTGCCAACTTTTCAAATTTCAATTTCTCTCTAGCTTCACAATTCCTCAATGGCAGGCCTGCCGTGTAATCATCGTCCTCGGCAACCAATATTTTCTGTCCGCGGATATCACACAATATTACAATGGTAATGATGAGACTTACGCAGGGCACATTTTTAATGCAAAGCTGGTTGGTACTTGATGAGGTGTGTATATTTTAGCACAATCAGGTAAGTGTTTTAATTAGTGTTACAAAATATGGCAAGTCAACATTTAAGTTCTATCAGAGAATGAATGAGATTCGATATATAAAATTAATCCTATATGCAACTATACATGTTCTAGTAAATAGCCTATACATCCTTTGACAACAATTATAATACCCGTAACCTGGTTTACATGTGTTCACGATATGACATTAATGTGATGAGTTAATATTTTGAAACACCAGTTTTTGATTTTAAAAATTTGCTTTGTAAATGAATCAAAATTAATATTAATGTGATTAATACTAAATATAAATCAGCAAATAAACAAAAACTTGGCCCAACGTCATATGTGTGTGCCGTGTAGTCAGCAGCTGGTATTTCAACAAATATAATTTTATAATAACACAATTCATACACGTTATAAAGAACAAAGCACAAGAAACACAATTGCGTCTTTTTAAAAGGTAAAATGGATGTCTTCCAAAAATTAAATGACACACTAATTGACAATCAACAATTGACTTATGGGGAATTTTTTGGTAACGAAAATAACGCACGTGAACTATACATTGGCAGTAAGTAGAGTAAAGGCCAGTAATGATGGTATCATATCCAGAGAAGAATACAATTGTATTTGAATACATACATACTGCACGTACTGATACCTTGAGAATGTATTTTAATTTTACTAAATTTAATTATCGATCTGATGCTGAAAGACATACATACAACATAATCATGAAACTTTCCATATTGTACAGTTTTAGGCTACAGTTAGAACATTTGTATAGCTGTGCTACAAAACGTTTATATACGTAATTAATGGTAATTTTAAAGATTTGTGTATATTTTCTAAAAATTAACCAAGGAGGGAGCGAAATCGTTGGAATCGTTTAAATAATTTAAATATATCTTATCAATTTCAACTGTATGTTCACAGCAATGAGTGTTGACGCGCACCAAACCTTCAATCCATTTATTCAACAATTTTACAGTGAATGTTCGCTTACTTAATGACGCATTTATTTTAAATAATAACAAGATTTTACGTAACGATTACGTAACGATTTTTCATAGTGATACACGCCGAATTGATTTAAACTCAAACATCTCACGGGTATGTACATGTATTAAGATTATGTATTAACTACAAAACATTGAAACACCAAAAACCGAGTTTTCTATCAATACACCAATCTTCAATTTCAAAGGTTTATCTGAAAATGACCACGCTAACTTAGTTTATAGCAACTCATTATTCTTTTCGCAAAAAACTAGTCGGGCAGGTGTCGCACGATGGGAAAATTAAGCGGCTTCGTGCGATATTTCCCTCCGTCCACTTGCAATTAGAAAGTACAAACACGTATTTCTAGTTTCAAGCCCAGTTCTGAAGATCTCAAAAACTGAAGTAACGCCAATAGGCATGAAAAACAAAAAACAGGGTTTAGGCCTACTGGTCAACGCAGTGATGCATGTAGGTCAGTTCGGCATTATGCTGCCAGAAGCCCAGCAGTCTTAGTGAGCCCGGATCAAAACCCCAGTCACGGTTGTCTCGGAGCAAGCTATGAGGCCTTGGATTTTCGACCACTGGATGGACATTCAGAAAAAAAAACTGGGAAAAAAATACATTTGTACATAATAGTGGGCATGGTGGCGGGGGAGTCCTAGTGAATGGGATAAAGACAGCGGAGGAGGGATTAGGCATATACGGCGGGGCCGAAATCCTTGGTTCCACTCTGGACACAAGCCCAGGGTTGTCCCCACCCCCTTTTCCAGTATTTTATACTCTTTGGACGACTTCGGACAATGCCAGGGCACAAAGAAACCATCGAGGCGGAACAAATGGAAGAAAAGGTCCCAAAAAAGTGATGGCAAAATGGAGGGGACTGTGGCCAGTTGGTCATGTGAAAAGGGCAGGGGACACGAGATGACAGCAGTCGCTGGGGGAAGGGAGAGGGCCAAGCACTGCATTTCGGACTGAATTAAATGTCAAGCATGCAAGAGGTCAGTCATTGGGCGTAGTGACGCGGCCCACGTGGCCATTTGACATGGATCCCATGGCGGGCGCCATGCACCAGCGCCATATTCAAGGGCCGTAACGAGACCCGATGGGGTCCATCCAGAAAGGAGCTCCACGCGTACCTTGCTCCACCCTCGAAAACCTTGGAAATTAAAAACTCCGGTTCCGGAACCACCACAAAGGCCCTGGAACAGTACCCCAAAAGCGTCCAGAAGTGAGTGTCACTCTCTGACATGTCATGGAAGGTAGCGGAACGTGATGTAGGTCCGTGCATCAGGATGCCCAGGTCAGGTTTCAGGGAAAGTGCAACGATCAGAGGCATTGGGCAAACGACGGATTCCAGCTCCTGCTTTACTTGGGACCCAGGCCGTTTGCTGTCACTCGTCAACTGGTAAAGTACAGACTTAATCGAGGTATTGTGTCCGAAGAAAAGAGAGCCGTATCGGCTATCGTGCTTGTTTCAAAGGAGTCGTGACCTAACACCGCCAGGATTACGCAGAGCGCTTTTTCCTAACCGTCTTAAACAAACGATGTCATGCGATGCCGGGATGGCCAGGTGTGGCCAGAGTGCGTGTGTGATCCCACCGTAAATGGCACCGATTACAGCATGTCAGCTGACCTAATATGGGCCGACTGCAACCGATTAAACATGAAAGAAAAAAATTGGTAGTTTGTACGCACGTTTGTTAGTTTTTTCTTAACTACTGTGTACGCCCTTTCAGATCTCATCTCACCACCATTATTTTCTCCAAAAATCATTAGCAGGTACCAGTAAAAAAATTGTATTTGAAAAATCAACCATATTCAATGACTACTACCAATTCCACTTTCCTTTACCTGCAGTAATTAATTTACTCCAGCTAATGCATTACATTGCCCAATTAGAACATTTGATTAAAATGGAAGTACAGGTGCACGTGTAAATACATGTACTTAACCGATATGATACATTGAATCATTCAGATCTAAAGCATGCACCTTACTAATATTTTTAAAGTGATAAAATACGAAAGAGAAATAATTGGTAGTTTGTACGCTCATTTGTTAGGTGTTTTTTTTCTTAATTACTGCGTACGCCCTTTAAGACTTCCTTTCACCTCTACTCCACTATTTTCCCTAAAAACCATTAAGCCGGTATTATAAAAAATGGCATTCGCAAAATCAAACATACTTAATGATTATTAATTCCATTTTCCTTTACCTTTACTTGTTCCAGCTAAATCATTATATCGCCCAATCAAAACATTTTCTTAAAATTAACTACAGGTTTACATACATGCAAAACTAAAGTAAAACTTTGTATCTTTTAGATTGCATGCATTTACCTTAATTTTTAAAAAAAATTGGTCCACTAACTTAATATACCCACATTTGCCGGTATTTGTTTTAACATGTTTTATTGTTACCATTTTTTTGAGAAACGCTAAAATTACCTTATGGCTATTAGAGATGTAGAGAACACGTGAATGTAATGTATGTACATTCCTTGTATTATATCGGGTAAGCACGCGATTTCAAATGTTCCCAAAAGTAGCATTGTTTCAACTAGTTTTATTAAGCGTTTATAAACTTTAAAAGAATATACAAGCGTTGTAAAGCGATTATCAAACGTTTTCACATACATTGTACATTTCTTTAGACAACCGATGCTATTATTCTTTTAATACGAGTTCGTCAATTCAGATGTATTCGAAAACCGAATTCCGATTCAACTTCAAGCCATGCAGTAGCCCAAGGCCGATTTTCAACATTTCTATGGACCATACATAGCATGGGGTGCCATTGAATTTGCATGGGTCACTTGCCCCCTTAAACGCCACAAGGATCTATTTATATAACCGTTGCATTATACGTTTCGGCCATGAAAAGAGCAGAGCATGTGCGGAGTTAAAAGTAAAATCCATTTATAGAGGACTTTAGTGCAGCATACGATATCAAAATGTAAACATTTGACTGGCAAAATAAATATCAATTGAGAATTCAACGAGCTTTTCCCTATCCAGTTTATCAAATATTGCATTTGTGAACTTATTCATAAAAAAATACGGAGGCAACTGTACCGGCACCCTTCACCAAATTAACGATAGAAAATATCATATGGCTTGCAAGTCACTTTTACAGAGAAATACAGAGAAGCATGTCTATTTCACGATTCTGAAAAGGTTGTCGAAATTTAATATAAATATTCAACAGTTACAGGTATGCTTATGTCACACAAATAATATACCTTATATAATTTAATCACAAGTGTTTAGTTTATTAAATTATGATAGTGAATGATTAATCTAAAACCCTGAAACGTGTTTTCAGATCGTTTCTATAGTAACGTTTTATATAGCCTTTGGAAGACATCATAAAACAAGAAAACGTCAATAGCACATTTATATCAAATGCAAATGATTGTGTGATAAATGAAATACACATCAAATCCAAAAGCTGTTTATCAAGCAAATCCTAGATCTGCGTTTTGAAATGCATCATATTTCACTCGTTATAGGTTATTTGGTAAAATCATTTCTTCTTCACCCCTCCCCCCAACCCGTCCTTATCAATAACTTAAGGATTTCTTAACGTTTTATAATTTTGATGAGAAGCCTATAAAAATGAAATGTCAAAGATGAAGCAGCGCTTTCAAGAACGCAACTGAAAGCAAGAATATCCGTCTCAATTCAAAAATAACGGGCCATCCTATACTGTCGAAAATGCGTTTTGCGAGCCTGCTAAAATGCATGGGATTGATGCCAAAGCTGCCCATTGGTTTAAAATATGATTGAAACGGAGTCTCAAGTGGACTTCAAAAACAGGCATCAAAAAACGAAAAACGACAAAAAATGGATGTGATGCCACAATAATGAGTTCCGAAAATCCGATTTGGGCAAACATAGAAATTGAGCTCTAAAGAAAAATTAGGGGAATGGAGGGAAAAAAATCTCCACTGAGCAGAAAACTGCGCCTAAGAAAGATGCAGCAAGAAGCCATGTTGGTTTTAGCAAAAAAGTAGAACATATATCAGGGGCACGTCGAGGCTTAAGGGGCCGAGTAGCAAACTCAGCATTTTTGGAATTTCAACTATTACTGCAAGAAGGCGAAAGGCGATTTTTTTCCGCTGATTCTCCGGTGGTCAACGGCGTGCGTTGGCGAACTGGTCAAATCGAGTGGACACATTGGTCGCTCATTTATCTAAGTTCTTGCGCCTTCTCGCCAATCGGTCACCCTGGTACTGTCAAATATAGCGCGAGAAGCTCCTAATCCACTCTAAGCTCCTCACACCATCACTTAGAAAGAATTTAGAGTTTAAATTCGTCAAATAAACTGGAACTTCGCCGAGATGCTCAGGTCAAGCGGCAGAGCGCCAATAGGCCTACGTGAAACCAGCAGGATGGGGCTAAAAGGTCAGTATCTTACAAAGGAAGCAATCCATAGAAGCTTACTTAAACACGTGCCGAGAAGTACTTCGTACAAAATTCTAGCCACTAAGAATGACATTTCTGTAGAACCTTCCAAATGCTTAAACATGTATACGGATTTAAAAGAGTGCCAAGATTTCAATAACTTAAAATGAAACAAGCAGCTTGATATACATGCACAAGTAGCATTTCATATTAATTTTATACTACAATATGAAACTGCAAATTGCAAAGTGACACTATTTCATAATCAATGTTTCGCAACTCGAACTATATTTTGAAGAAGCTCAAATATCCCATTATTTTTTATTCATAATTCGAATGCAGTAGTGTTGATATATTTAGCTTTCATACATCCTTAGAATAATTTCACTGCTTAAAACAACAAAAGCAATTATAAGGAGAATTGTTAGTTTAAATTTAAGGCTACACCAGATACAGTATAACTTCCAAAATCTTTGAAAATTCATTTTTTTTATATGCGAACTACTAAATTTTTACTAATAAAAATACACGATGTGGACGATAATTTCGCAATAACACACTGCAGAATTTTACGTTATTTATGGCTGTTTTAGATGTTCTAGCAAACCAAACTTTAGCGAATAACAGAAACCACACACAAAAACCTGACAAACCATGGTGAACAAAGCGTGGAATTTGCTATGGGAATAACCAGCAAATCATAAGTCTATTCATGAAATAGTCGTTGTAAAAGAAAACAATTTTGATACGCATATGCAATATTGCAGCGTTTCGAGAAATTTGACCCCGAAACATGAGATCAATGTGACGCTGAACTTTTTCTTCAAGTTCAATCAACTTTAATCTTCGAATAAGTCTATCAAACATCAGTGCAACGGACCATCGCACTACCTCCGTAAATTGCTTTGAAATAAGAGTGATTACCTTGCTGTATATCAACCCATAGTGTCAGAAAGTCGAAATATTTTCGCTTTGTTCAAAAATGCCACTGAAAGGCTCCGAATGCGTTTTGCAGACAGTAAACTGGGCAGCAATTACTTAACCGGAGCTGGAATTGCCCCCGACCATATAATTAGGTTTGCAAGAGGTGTGTGTTTTCTCGATTCCGAGGAGTTTCCTCGTTGCATAACAACGATAAAAAGAAAAAATATGGCCTTAAAAGGAACAGACTGTAATTTTAAACTGGAGATGACCACAACGAGTACGGTGGGGGAAAAAATGCAGAAATAAAGGCACAAAAACGGTTAGATTGGCGAGCAACCAAAATAACATCAACAGTTAATGGGCTACTGCTTTCTGTATCTCATAAAGTGAAATGGCTAAATCAACACTTAAAGAGAAAACGTTTTACCCAATGGGTTCTGTGCAATTCGATGCATTACACTCAAATACCGTTCCGGCCAGAGGCCTGCATCATTTTAGCAGAAGCATCTGTGAGTCTGACGAAAATGTCAAAGTTTCTGGATATTCTGGTGAATATTTGGCAAGTGGAGTGCTAGATGTAAGCCTATATAGGTGGGCCACAGGCACCATTTGGTGTATGTTCTTCCAAAATAAGGTTAAGCTGTCTGTTCATCGTTGTATTCAAATTGCTAATTCGCGTACAATGGAATGTTCATGTAACAGCGACACGATCGACAAAAAATGGTTAGACTTTTCCCTTTCTGTACAAATTCCGCCCACCAATGGAGAAAAAAAGCGATTTTGCATGGTTTTAGTGGGAAGCGCAAAATTGATCTTTTGATCGTTGTGTCATGTCAGCGACAAACTTACCATTACTTTTGTATATTTAATTTTTGTGTGTGTTGAAAATGTTTTGTCTTATGGTTTAAAAGTATTTGTTGTTACTGACTTACTATTGACTAGTGTAAACACCGGCAATGGAGAATTATACATCAATTGGTGGATCTGCCAAATTACTTCAGGGCAGTGAAATTATCAAATGCGATTTTGTAATCAGCACCACAAAAACATGGTGAATCAAAGTGATGACGCAATGTCTTGCAAGTTGAAATAAGTACAAAAAATATTTTTCGGACATAACATAACAATGGTACATTTCCATTACCAAGTACTACCTCTGCATTTATGATGTCGTTGCATAACTTTGCGTATTTAATACTGTTTGTACAGATGGTACAAAATTATACCTGTACATACACTGTACTTGTATTTACAGTATAAGGTGGCAGTATATGTATGATACCTGAGGGTTTAGTTTCACAGAAATCCTGCTTATACAGTGAACAAAAACAAAATACCAGGCTACGATTGAATCTCAACAGAACTGAGGAAAAATAGGTTTTCTTATTTTTCTTTACTTTATTTAATTTATTATAACAATATGAACTACTGGAAACAATACTTTACTAACAAGCTTTTGTTTCCCCACTCCTCCGAACTTAAGTTGAGCTATATTGCACAATTAATTTTGAAGATTATGAGAGAAAAAAGTGACAATAAGGAAACATTAGCGCGAATTTAACATTGCGAAATTTTAGCTTTCCAGCTGTTACAAAAAAGTAGTCCTCGCAGATGATCAGGGAGTGAATTAAATATAAGCTAAAATCGGATGTTTTAATTGGAATGTTTGGCTCTAATGGTCGTGCTTGTAAATTTATAATGCGCTCTGGATCTTATGCCAAGTGCTCGGTAAATAATTAATCAAAATATATTGAAAAGAAAGAAAAACATTTCATTTGATGTTACCAGCGGGCTAGCCATCGGTCAGAAAAGTCATTTTAGCAAACATGTAATTAGAAATGAATTAGAAAACTCAGTTTGTTAGCTTTGAAAAACATGTCACCATGGGGATAAAATGTACATGCTCATGTAGTGACTTATTTTCGCAAAACATCACAAATTCCATCTTATCTACGCTACAATAAGAGAAACTAAGGTCAAGTTTTTTTTATAAACTTTTAAGTGGTTAAGGGTTTTAAGTGTTCCATTTATACGTCTAAACCAATTGATCAATTTACTAGTGAATAAACTGATCACTGCTAGTTTGGGTTAAACTCAGTAGATAGACAAATAGCTTGAGCTGCATTGAACCGATCGAGTAGCAACCAGTAATCCAGTTTAAAATTCCATGCATTGAACTGACATACATATACATATCGGCTGCCCCACAAAGAAACGATCTTCATTTGGTAACATTTTGAAAAAATGAGAGGTAAAGCGATTGGTTCTCCATTCATAACCATTGTATGACGGCTGTTTTACAAATGCTTATTTCGGGTTTAGAAAGTGAATAACTATTTTATCACTGTTAAAAAGGTGCTTATAACCACAGTAACTGCTAATATGCTATTAGCTTAATTTTCAAAAAAATCAGATACTGTGTTTCTACTTGGGGCAGCAGCCGATGTAAGTAAGCATACAAGCCAATAACAAAGAAAACAAGTTGATAACAAACAACTTTGGTGCACGAACCATTATAGCTGGTAATCTGCTTGGGGAACTCATATGTCGTCGCATTCCAAACCTGCATCTTCTAAATGTTCAATATAGAAAGCAATATTAACTTCCCGTATCCGAAGCGTTCGAAATTTTCCAACATTAAGCAGCGTTCCAAACACCTATCACTAAAACTATTCTCCGTGGGTCAGAGGCAATCCGGCAATCCCTTCACTCGCGCCACATGTCACGCGGCAACTCCGAGCTCCGCATATTTAAATTAGCCCATCGCGGGTCAAAAAGCTGAGGCAAAGGTCGTGTCAGCGGCGCGGTTCAACAATGCGATCATATCCCTTTGCAACCAGCACTCTGCTCGTCACTCCATCAGTCCCAGCCCCAGTACTACACTACTCTTCCCCTCCCCAATTTTTTTTTTACACAATCTCCCCTTTCAACCGCTATACATTTCCCATCTCTACCCCCTTTTTCCCTCTTGAAAACCCCCGACGGCAAATTTCACAGTCAAATTATCACGGTGTACTCCACAATCCCCGGAGTAATTGGAGTTTATCAGATTTAAATGAGCGGGGAAGTGGAGCGGCCCATTCAGCGACCACCGTTTGATTTTTTATTGCGCATAATTGAAACTCGTTCGAGTGTGTTTAATTTTTTAATATCGGATGTTGAACGGGTGGAGGATCAATATGGCGCCCGTTTCCTGGACTGAACGGTGTAAGCTCCCTCCTGCCCCTGCGGGGGTTCAGGCGCAAGAACCAGAAGGATGCTAGCGGAAAACGGATGGAAATGAATGCCAACTATGCGAGCAGGGCAGGAAAGGGGGCGATCCCAACCCCTTCATTTACATTCCGAACAACTAGATTGAACGGGGTTTAGATAAATGGATTATTAAGCCGACTTTGCATCGGCTGAACGGAAAGGAAGCAGAAAAAACAATCACGGGGCACGTGGCTGGAAAAATAGCAACAAGAATTCAAATTGGATCCGGTTATGCAACAATCGGCCGAGACACGGTTTTGCAAACCAATTTGCTTTGCTCGTGGTACAAATGATGGATGATTCTGTGCTGTTCTCAGATTGTGACACTCCAAAGCGTTTTTCGCTGCGGGAAGTGTGGTGGGTTGTCAGGAAGCAGAGCAGAAATGCTATGCACAACCTTTGCGTGGTCACAAGGCTAAGCACGACCCAAATAGATGTCCATCATGCACAGATCCCTCAAAAAATTTTGCTCCAAATACTTATAACTACTAAACTTACTTCTTCTATCGTCCTCAGTATCCACTAGTGTTTCTGTTATGTTCCATAATTTCAAAACGGACCAGATATCTATAAGAAATTAAATTTGACAAGCCCTTACTCGATCTCCTAAGAAGGGTCTTCCCTGCAATGTATCTTTGCATTGTTGGTTAAAAAACGGTTTATTGCCCCCCTCCCCCAATTTATTACATTTTTATTTTTTTCAATAAATAAACTGGACATTTTGAAATCATAAAACATAACGTAGACCCTGATAGACGACCAATTCTACACTAGGTAGAATAAATTAAGCAATTATAATACAGTAAGTATTTGAAACAAAAGGCGGAAGAGCGGCTTATTAGCTTGCTAAACTGCGAAACTGAGAACGAATCATCCGAATGAATCTACTGATGAAACGAACGTTGAAACGTCAAACAGAGCCAGCCTTAAGGTATTCAAGTAGACTTGTGCTCTTTGCTATCAAAGAGCACAATTTCTTGGCATAAACTGTCCACCAAACTGTCAGGGCATACGTTGTACACATTAAGCATCACCAAACTCAAGTCTGGGCCATCGGAAATTCACAAAAGAAATACTAAAATTGTGGGGAAAACATTATTGCGTACTGAAAAGGCAACTTCCCTCGGTAACTCCACATGCAGATTGTGCGAATTCCTCAGGAATTAATCCGCAACCGCCTCACCGTAATTACCCGTCCGCGAGACAACGGAGCGAGAGCGCATCGTCATTAGCCGTCCGTCTAACGATCCGTTGGCCGACAGATAATGCAGGCCGACCGTAATAAATGGCCAATTCGGAACAAAGGATTAATACTATTGATATCGAAATGACTTATCACCCTCAACACGTTGGGGCCGAAAAAAGCAGGCCGATTTATGGAGCAACAAACACGTTTGCCATTTCTAGAAAGGGAAGCAGCCGCCAGGAGGCTCACGTCGAAGCGATCGTTCCGACAAAGAGAGCAGAAAACAATGGCGAACGGCGAAGACATCAAAGGGGAGTAGCCCTAAGTCTCCCTTAAATAAATAAAAAGCGTTCGGCGGCCATCTTGGCAGAGCCAAAAAATAAACAAGCGCCATAGACGGCGTATTCATAAAAAGCGGGATGAATTTATTGCCATATGTTTTTTGGCGGTGGAGAAAGGCGAAAGCAGCCTATTTGTTCATGCATACAAATTAAGTGCATGCACAACGATGATGAAGGCAATAAAAACGATAAGTAAATAAACAGGACCCGCGCTTACTGGCGTAACGACACCGATGGTGAAATGAATGTTTGCTCTCGTCGACAGAATTTAAATAGACAACTACTTGTTGGCGAACGCAAATGCGCACCGCTCTTGCAGAAACGTTTTCAATATCAAATAACCAACCGTTTTTGCTCGACTGAATTCATATTTTTCCTAACACACCGCGATGCTAGTGGATACGCTTTGAACTCAGAAAATCAAAATGATATACTTACTGTACCCAAAGCAAGTTCTTTTATCCAAATTTAGTCGAAAAATCCTGCATTTTTCAGTTTATTGGAAACATGAATTTATAACGTCACGTACATTGTCGCATACGACAGCAAACCATTTTTAGCGGCATATGTTAAGCCCGACCCGAAAGGGTGCCCACCATGGAGAACCTAGAAAAAACACGTTTTTGCTTCAAAAAGACTGCACATGCTATTATAATTGCTAAATTCATTTTATCCCGTGTAGATTTGGATGTCCACTAGGGTCTGCGTCATTCTATATGATTTGAAAATGCCCGTTTATTTATAAAAAGAAATATAACTTTAGAAATGGTTGCATTGCAGGGAAACGCCTACATGCGTTATTTTCGGAAGTTACAAGATAGGTTTTTTTAAATGTATATACATATATTGTCAAAATATAAAAAACGACTAAGACCTTAGTAGACGATCAACTCTACACAGGAAAAAAATTGAAATTACTTTAAGTAGCCTATTAGCAAAGACGAATGAATTTGTGCAGAAAGATTCATCTCACTTCTGAACTGAAATCAGATGACAGATGCTCCCAATTTTCGCAATGTGTTTTCAATTCATAAGATGAATCACAATGATCTCAGAAAACCGAAATGCAGTTCCGCAGCCTGTGCACGCTTGCCACAATCGCAGGCACTTCGTAAGAAACAAAAAATAAATGCAAAAAGGTCAGTGAGGTGCAAAAGTCAACTGGCAACTGGTGTTAACAAGCCCCTTAGCGGGCCGATTGGCATTCACCATTTTGCCTTTTCATTCCCTTGCCTTCGAGCCCAGGTTTTTTTACGCACTTTTTAAGCCATCGAGTTTCCCTTTCACGCTGACGGGTTACTTCGCCCCCCACGTGGCGCTGAGCCCTAATTGACACCGGGGTCACAATACGTCACCCAGGTGACTGGCGCACAAAAGCGTCGGTAATTTCATTGGCGCGCAGCCCTGTCCATTTCGCGCGGGCATCAATGGGGAACAAAACCCGGGGTGGCGCATATTAAAAATGTAGGTGGGTTGCGAGCCCCGGGTGTGTAAAGGCATCCGACAACGGGGTCAAATCATAAAAAAGCGACTCAAACCCCTCCTCTTTTGTGTGCAACGAGGTTTTTTTAAGTTGGGGTTCAACGGGGCTCCAACTAGCCCACTTGATCTTTCTGTGCCATTATGGGTCCTTTACCCTCCCCTTTCATGCCCTCGCCATTCAACCCTATTGATCAATTCTCCCTTTCGGGCCGCATAAAAAACTGCCCCGCAACCCGAGTTTCCATCCCGCAAGAGTCAACTCGAGGGACAAATGTGCAAAAAAAAGTGGAACCGCAGGCTGCGGGACCCGACCCTCTGCCCTCTAACCCGGCTCATGCATGCAAATTAGGAGTGTTAAAAAGGCAATGAGTTGTTGGTGACACGACCGCCATCCTTCACAACTCTTAAATTGCACAAAGAGGAGCAGCTTTTCATTTTTCCATGAAAGGTCTCCATTTTCCACATCACTTCAGGCCACGGTTTTGCGTAACCCTTGTAAATCGAAAGCGCTATTAGATGACCCCACACCCCAGCCTGGATGGGGTTGCATGCTAAATGCGATGAAAAATAATAACACCTCTTTTGCATGAAAAGAGGGGATGAGAAATTGCGATGGGGTGCAATGAAGTAATTCGAGGGTCGTGACATTGAAACTCATTTTACACGCACAATAGTAAGGAAACTTAATTCCTTATGCTACATGGGTTTGTAATAGGCTGAGCATGTTAATTTTAAAAAAAACTACTTTTCATTCTTATGAGTGTCGACCAAGTTGATTTGCAAATTAATCCTTTTGGCGTAATACATTATACGTTTACAATTAAAAATAAACCAATAAAAAAAACTGTCAGTGTATTCTAATAAGTATATACTGTAGCCTACATTAAACGTTCTTACTCTTAGGAAGGCTGCACACCTAACCAGCAATTGTCAACTAGCAACTGTTGGCTTTTACAAAAGACGGAAGTTAGCTCTAGCATAGCAGCCACTGCACACCAATTTTACAAAATGCAACATCAAGATAAAATGGCGCAATATTCGAATGGGTATGGGAAGTAGGACGGTTCTGCTATACCTTATAAACGGTTCGCGATCTAGATTGGTTTCCAACAGTTTTCGTGCCTAAAAATATCTTAAAGTTAGCATAGAAATGCATATCTTGAAATGTGCGATGTTCGAACAGATTTATGAGATCGACCTCGTGATGGCATTTGAACTTATTTATTCGGTTCGGACCGACTACAAACGAACCGTCAATAAATAAACAAATTTAAAGCAGATGGTGCAATTTTTCTATAAAAAAAATATGCGCTATTGCTTATAATGCTTATGGTACTTTCAAATATAAAAGCCCTTTGAACCGATTCTAGAGTACAAACCGTGAATTAGGCCTAACAGAACCGACCAAGGTCTAATTCGTATGTCTGCTAATAAGCGCGAAATTTAATTCTATCGTTTACACGCATGCAGAGATTTTAGTGTCAGCTGACCGTTCAGAAAAAAGCTCGTTGCCTTTACCTGCTTCCAACATGTCGCCTGGCTCGAAATGGGCAAGCGGGCAAATGTTAGCCATGTGTGCAGCGATGCATTGAGAAATACAGATCTAGCATCAACTGACGACCATTAGTGACTGACAGTTTACATTTGTCAGTGAGGTGTGCCCAACCTGCCTTAATCTTAAATGCTAGGTTGCTATAAATTACCTTCAGGAATGTTAAAAAACATATTTCGTTTTATTACCATTCCTTTATTCACCAATTTCTCAGTTTCTCTCACATGGCATTGTGTAAATTGATGTAGGCCTACTTATTAACAACACAAACGAAAATCATAGTATATAAATGTATACATTTTATACAAAAATCTGTACGTTGCCAGCTTTTAATTTTAATTTCAAACCTTCAAACTTTGGATTTTTTCTTACTCTATAGAGCACCTGATTAAGCCCACAAGATGTGAGAAAAGTTGTACAAAATAAAGGAGTTAATTTGCAAAACAAACTGGCCGAGACTCATAAGAATTTAAAACTGAACCAACCCGGTTTCATGATGGAGCGATATCGTGGTGTTTTTTTAATAAATAACTATAAAAATAAAATGATGGTCAACTGCGCTTAACAACTTTCCAACCTTCAGTTAGCCACTTATAAGCAAATATTGGTAAAGCATGCAAAAATCTATGTAAAACAAGCAGCAGCCTAAACAGTTTTGTTGAGGTATTTAATAACTGCGACTTATACTCGATTAATTTAAGCTTAGTGAAGTAATCTGACTCCGATATGCATTTCAATTCTGAAAACGTACTATTTTACGTAATAATACACTATACCGGAAAGATCTCATCACAGCATTTTATTATGAAACCGTTAAAGGGTCCAGATTAAAGTCGTGCCCCACATCAATAACAACTTATTAAACATTACTGAAATCGCAAAATAAACCAAAGACTTTAATTTTCAAAATGTAGGATTTCTCCGCACTTTATAAGAACAACGGTATTGCATGCCCAAGATCTACGAACACAGGCGAAAGTCAACCCAATCAATAAAAAAGATGCCTTTCAACTTGGCAAAAGGTCTTCTATTCAACACGATCTGGTGAACTGAAGATAGGACCAAAACAATGCCAAACTGCTATGGCGCTACCGGTCGTTAATGGCCAAACGCATCCAAGCAGAGAAAAACACATCAGATGTAGCAGTTCATTCAATTAATGTGAAATCAAACGAATTAATTAATGGAACGCATCGTTGCAATGCCAAGATTTGCAGAAAACAAAACTTCTGGTCGCAATGTTGCCATTTATTCGCGAATAATGAAATGTGAGTCTACATGTACATGTTAGTTGCATGGCGATTCCAGCAAGAAAACCCACGAAGCATGAAAAACCAGTCATTCAGCATATTTTTAAACTAAAAACCGCATTTTGAAATTACAGATGTCGATTTCAAATTGATTGCGTAACCATGTATAACCTTACTTCATGCATAATCTTGCATTTCAAAAAATAGAAAGACACGTACGCGTATATCAATAGCTTAAAAATATTTTAGAAATTCAGATGATACATGTGCACTAAGGCTACTGACTTTAATAGGGTATAATTGAGTAAAATTATAATTAAATTACTTTTAATATTGAAGAGAAAAAATTAGGAGTTGGGTAAAGAGACATACACGTTGAAAATTACATGTTTTTATATTGATATTATTTGGAAAAATTGGATCAGCAGGACCCACAATAAAAAAATAGCACGCCCACCCATTAAACCTCCTTACAGCATTGGCTTCTGTTTGAACCCAGATAGAGGATTTATGATGCCCATGTTCACAATCGTTGCTTTGGCTAACTGGATTAAGAAAAGCAAGTAAGCGTGCATGCAAAATTTCATCAACGCTGCACCTGCTTGGTTCCATTTCTAAATTTATCGCCCCTTTTCAAGAATGTAAAGTCAACCCGAAACCGCGAAAAGAAACACGGCAAGGACAGACATGTGAAGAGGCCATTTAGCTGCACAATCTCTCAAACTCCTACTGGACTTAAAAAGTGCTTTTCAATGAGATAGCGAAACATTATATTTGAACAGAGTTCTTTGCCAAAATTTAACTCCTTTGCAATGTGGAATCCATTCCACGCTTTTTAGATTAATCGTTCAAACTTTCATCCCGAACAGAACCAGAAAGATTCAAGAGGACGATTCGTTTAATACTGGAAATCGTGATCAAATAACGAATGACCATGCCTGTGTTATCAGCTAGGGCGTTCCGTACACTCAACGGTCCCTGTATATGAACTGAATCAAAAAATAGCTTCCCGTCAATTCAATGTACGCTAACGTTAAGATGTTCGGTCAAGAATGATTCCTCAAAATTCAAACTGTTGGAAAGTTTAAAGAGATTTCTTTCCTATATGTGAGATTTCAGTAATTCCGTCACAAACATAGAAAATATAGATGAGTACCATTTATTATCGCATGACATGCCAGATTCATTATTTTACTATTAGAGTATATTTATAAATGTGCTTTATTGTATATTTCAAGCAGCATACACTTCCATGCAGCGTAATTTTTGAACATGCACATTTCGCAAAATGTCAACATTCAAAGGCGAAGTAGTTTCAAACATACAGATGAATTGCTTTGCAAATTATATTTCTATTAAAAAGTGGAGCTATAAATACTTTATGATACATTAAACATCTCGAAGAGAATGTGTTGCTCAAGATAAGAACACCTTAATAAATGTCGTGGATGTTTACTGAACTATGGTGTTCTATTCCCAAAATATCTCCCTTGTCACAAAGCTTTTATGGCATGTAAATTCCTTCACACAATCAACATTATATATAATGTCAACTTTACATGGTAAATGATAACCCAAATCTCATTACATTCAACTTTCTCTTAATTTCAGTATTAATCAAATTATATGCACAAAAAACCAAGCATTTAAAGTAAAAAACCTCATGAAACATTAGAAATTATTGCCGTTTGAAGTTTAAACATCAGCAGCGTTGTAAAATTAAAACAATGTAAATATTTGAAGTAACATGCAATGAATGACATTAAAAGCAAGGGGCAATTTACTACGTAGAAAGATGAATACGGATGACACATTGTCAAACAAATCAAAGTTAAACGATATATTTTCATAGTAATTTGGAAATTCCACGCATATGTTATACAATTAAACTAGGCTTCACCCCATAGCCTCACTTTTCATTTTTTTTAAAATAAAAATCTGCCATTTCTTTAAAACGATAATGTGAAAATAAATGTGAAGTTACTGACTTCGAAAATAACTTTGCTTTCCTTGTCAGTTGCTGCATTGTATTATTGCTATATTTCATCTTCAATGGGTTAAGAAACAACTTCCAGCGCAAAGACACTAGCATAAGCGCCATCAGTCGTGTGGTCATCATGTATATGAAGCCTACGTCATGATGGGTCCTTTTTAAGAGAACTGTCCTCAGACTCGCTCGATTGTATATTTTCCAGATGAGATGTGCACAAAACGATCCATCTTTTTTTGCCGAAGGATAAAAACTATCCTCATCAAACTAGCCGAATCCTCTGCAAAGCAGATTTTGCTTGACCAATGCCGCGAAAGGAGAAAAAAGGAACATTATTAAAAAGGGTCCAGTTTCGTTAGCACGGCTTAAGGCCGTCTTTTCATATCTGGCAAAATGGTCCCATTTTGATTGTCACCTTTACTTAAGTAAATGGCTAGGCAGACACGTCTTCTGTACGTTTTGCTGACATGCCATAGCGAATTGGAGTCGGCGTGCTTCGAATTCCTAAATCAAAGCTTTGACGTCTGAAGACCACGGCTTTTAATTAGGATCATTTCATAACTTCTTCACAACAAATCAAATAACAGCGCGCTTTTTCCATCTTTACTTATTAGACAACGTGTGTTGGAATAGCTGAGGCTCCATTCCTCGCGACCTTTAAAATGCTTTTTTTGTATTTATTTCATACTTGGCAAGAAAATTAATAACTATCTAACATGCTCGCCTTTACCATCGCACTCATGTTAAATAGCAGCCCACACGAGTATTTTTAACTATATCCGTGGATGTTGATAATCAAGTATTATCGTACTGAATTGCGATATTTACCCATATTGAGATTGAGGTTACTGATTGCGCGTTTTGTTACAATTTTTAGAGTTAAATTTTATTTAAGGTAAAGTACTGAGAACCATGAGACTTCTTGGCATGTTAAGGAATAAGAAATACCAGCGAATAAAGAGCTCAAGAATAACAGGAAAAATATTTTCACACAGAAAATAGTTATCGAGAAAGTAGATGCACACTACACTTTATTTGAGCTCTTCATTGTAACATACGATATACAATTAAAACGTCAAGAAAAATACAATCGTTTTACTATATTTGAATATTCTGTTCATATAGAGCTTATAGTTATTTCTGGCCTCATATTTTATGGATTCCAATTATTCCCAGGAAGGGTACTCTTTATTCTCTTGGAATGTTCTGGAATGTGCGATCAAATTACAAGTACTTTATATTTGCGTAAACTATCGCACAATCCTGTAATTAAATCAGCAACCTCTTTAAGATCCGTGCTAAATTGCACAAATACTCTAAATTTGTACTAAAATGGTTCAAGATTTTTAACCACACATTAGCTAAATATCAATTATGTACTGATAAAAGTGAAGATTAAGATGGCAATAAAGTACTATAATAACACTTCATAATGCAATTGTTATTTTTTACGACACGAAATTTGAAAAAATAAGAAATATTTTATGTAGCACTATCTTGAGGGATTTATTAGACACCGTACTTAAAATCTATATGCTTGCTAATTATTTCAAATTTCTTTAACTGCTATGTATTGAGCATTGAAAATGATGTCAAGGAAAACCGGATTCCATGACTGAGGATGCCATCATAATATGGCAATGTGAAAATATACATGTACAAATGTACACTGCATATATCGTGTGTTTAAACAAGAAAATCGTAAGAATAATAAACTATTTTGCATATACATGTAACCATTTTTCTAGCAAACAGGACTCAACTCTGTCTGGAATAAAACGCATTAGTTTGAATTGATTGAGCATATTAAACCAAAATCAACTGCTTAGTATAATTATAAGTGTAAACAGGCTTGGAAATTACATAATTGTATAGCATAATGTAATACATTTTGGGAGTGTTATCATTACATAAACACATTAAATTAAAATGAAGTTGGTTCAGCCTGACATAGGCCTAACATATGCCCTTACGCATGGGGATGCATTGCAAGACCGGGATATAAACTAAGTAAGACGCTAGACATTTAAAATTTATCTGAAATAGCTAAAAATGTATTTCAATGGCAAACTACAAGAAATGGTGTTTCGTGCCACCGGCCATCATGCACTTGCTTGATGCTCAAGTTGCATTAAATTAAACGCACATTTACTAGAAAATAGGCTACGTCAGTTACTTTGGGTTACAAATTGTATAATTAATCTATTCTTCAATTAAAATTTCCCGACCGTGACAATAGAGCATAAATAAAACTAACAAAAATACGAATACAGCACAACTGATTGTTAGAGACATGCATGCAAGCTGAAGTTTTCAAACTGATGAATCAAAGTTGTACGAACCCATGTTTAATTTAACCGATGACACACAAAAGGCTTAAAAAAATAAGAACACTGCTGGTTTAAATTATTTTAAGTATAATGATGAAGGATTAAATTACTCAAAATGGAGGGAGAAAAATATGCTATATTCGTCAATTAATTCAAACTTAAAAATGCAAAAATTGCCTTGATTGCATTTAATCAACGGATCAGTGATCACAACTGGGTATAGCCACTATAAAACACCTCACATCTCCAGGCCCAGACTGGAAAGCCAGCGTACAGGGGGTGCCTTTGAACCAATTTTACGAAATTCGTAAGAAAATAATTTCAGATAACTTAAATACCAGGTTATTTAAAAAGATATTACAGGGTACATCACTTTCCCGTAATCGGCGATTAACAATCGATTGTCGATTAAAGAAATTCAAATTTAAGACCAATTGTCATTAGAACATTAACTGATGGTAAACGCAGTTCCATAAAGTTAAAATCACAAAACAAGTCTTTACATAAAACATCTACTTCCACACACTCGAAAGAAACGAGTCCTTATGCGAAATAGTATGTTAGTTGCGTCAAACACAGGTTTGCGTTAAAGCCAGTTGAGCAGCTTTCGGAAGGCTGATTTTAATAGCCGCTATACGGTAATCAAAAGTTGCAAACAGCTGTTTTTGGCCAAAATAAGACTTTTAGTTAAATCTCCATTATCATCCGGACATAAATCCAAATACAGTAAGCGGCAAAAACAATACCCAGTTGCGCCAAACACCGATTAGCGTAGCCATTTAAAGTTAGTGCCTCCAACTGGTTCCGCTGATTGAAATAGGTCTTAATAGTCGAGTAATCCGCACTCAATCTAGATGCAAACAATTTACAGCATCAAGAAGAAGCGGTATTTAATTCCACAAGTACGTCGGCAGCGACCATCAACAAATACCCAGCAAACCTCGATCAGTGTAATCTGCGATTATTTCGGCTTTCGTTAACGGACGTTCGGCGCAACTAAATGCTGGTCAACACCGCCCAAAACCGGCAAAAGAACCTGGCCTAAATCCAAGAGCCTAGCACGATGCACACAAACAAGCACGCACGCCAGTTGCGCCAAAGGCCGAGCGATCAAGTCGGTTTTAATCGGCCGTTAGCTAACGGGTGCACGGCAACACACACAGGCAGAGCGAAGGGAAACGAGTGAACTGACCTGAGCTGCAGCGCCAGAGCCCGCTTCAAATCTGAATGCAATTTGCAGGAGTTTGCCTATCAATGCGCAGTTGCATCAGGAGGATGCAAAATGGGCGATTTGAAGTTGAAAACTGGCAAATCAATGGCCGCCTGAGCCCAGGTTGGTGCGCTTCAGTCTAACCCACTCCGGCTCGCCAGTGGGCTAGCGGCTGCGCGGATCGGAGTCCAGGGTGGGCCATCCGAAAAACGAAGGTGACCCGGGCCCGAGTGGTGAAGCGGTTGGCCGAAGCGCGCTTGACCAGGGCGGCAAGACGTCGGTGCGAAGTGCTCGTACTTCCTTGCGTTGCGAGACTAAGATCGCAGGCTGCGGACAGCACTAGTCACAGCAGTGGCCACTTAACGGTCTGATTAGTGCCCATTAATTTGGCATGCAATCAGTTCAGGCTGACCAGTCCCTCACGCCAGGCAAGAGCCGTGCTGGACGGCGAAGGGGCGGAGACGGGGGGTGGTGAAGAATACCAATTCTTGACCACACTGGACACACTTAAAAAACCGTTAATCCTGTTGAGTTTTTTTCCCCGGAGCATCCAATATGCAGATGACCGCGAACTGGAAGGCGCTGAGCACGAGTGACCAGAGTGACCAGCAGACCTGGGCCTGGCCCGGGCCGGGTCCATGCACAGCCCCATTGGCCCGTATTTATAGCGCGAAACTAGGAAAAACAGAGGGGCGCAAGGCCATTGTCCACCCCACCCCCTGAGTGGTCAACATCTCATCCATTTTCCAGGGGGACCGTCATTAGCACATGCATATGAGGCCGGACAAAACCGTCCAGCTGCCGGCCGGACAACGGCCTGTCCGTAGCCATGGCGACCCCGAGAGTCCAGATGGGTCCGGCCCTTGGCTTTTTCGGGCACAATGATGGCTTTCTTGATTGGGATGCAAGATTCCTTTGTTTCCAGAAGCTGGAGGGGAAGACGCCTGCGAAAACACTGCGTACCCCCTCGCGCTCCCCATGTCCAGCGTCGGACAATGGACAGTGTCCAGCCTGACGCGTGGCCCCTGGCCCGCCTCTGGCTGACCAACGGTTCACGGGCTAATCCCGCTATCCCAGGCTAGCAACAGCCATTCTTTTAAATATTAGCTTAAGCTTTTTTTGTGGAAACATTGGCTCTCTTATGTGCCCACCTGTCGCACCATACCGTAATTTATGTATTTTTAAAAAAGTTGCAAAAAACAGAAAAACACGGTCAGGGTGTTTGCGGTTAGCGATTGTAAGCCCGTAATAAAAATGTAAAAAGTGCTAACTTTACATGGCAAATAACGCCTCTGCGTAGAGCCACATGGAATCCATCCGCACTTAAGCCTGATAATAGGACGTTTTCAGATTTCTTTTTTTTAACTAATCTTAAAAAACTCAAATTACAATTTCTGGCGTGAATTACAGTACGAAAAACGCAACAGAAATTTTAAAAATAAGCTCATTTCAAAACGAGATTCTGATGATTATAACAGGCATGTAAAATTTCATTACTGCGAAAACTTTAAAATAAAAATAAAAATTGTGTATGATGTCTGAATTTGCTTCATCGCTTGCGCGTCTACAAAAGCAAGGAAATCAACCGATTTTCTTCAATATTACATAATGGAATACAGAAACCGTGCAAGTTATAGTGAAATTTACTTCCCAAATCATTTTTACTAACAAATTGTGAAAGAATGGTATGCAAAATTGCAACATTACGAGCACCCCTGATTTTCATTGCATTAATTTCGGACGTCACTTACATCGCGAAGAAATTTAAATTTACTTGTTGAATTTTTAAAGTTTCTGTCAAAGAATGAATCTAATGATGCACACAATCAATCCGAAAATTATTCAACATGCACAAAAATGGAATAAAATTGCAGCTTCTTCGATATGCAATTCACAAGAAATAAATCCCTTATTTCCGATATTTTATAAATTATGCTTATAAGAGATGTTCCGACACAATCTGAACTACAGAAACAATGAAATGATTCTTTTACACATGTAATTTGGGGGAAAAAAACAATGCACAGAACTAAATAGCAAAAAATACTCTTACGTGCATGCCATTTTTGCAGTAAAAATGTAATAATCAAGCAGAATTGCAGAATCACTTTTTCTCTCATTCAGCCCGGATTTCAATCGAACAAAACCAGAATTAGTAATTATACCAAGAAATAAAATTCAAAAATTTGAAGTAAATTAAAAAATCAGACGGAAATTGCATTAAATTTTCCTACAGCATTGGTACAAATAGAAATATTAAATAACATATCTTGCCCATCGCTCTCGACTACATGTTAGGGGAGGGGATAGTGTGTCCTCCCGCAGACCACCTCCCCGCGCCGCCCCGTCGAATATTACGTAATAAATGCTGGTAGGTGGCCGATGGTCAAGCGCAAATGACCGCCACGAGCAGAGCCGCATTAACAATAACGGAGACGAGCTACGTCACACTGCACTAATTAATCACGTAACACTTATTGGAACACAATGACATCAACGCTAAGCCCAGCAAATAGCAGTCGAGCAAGGATTTTTCGCAGCCCTAATCAGGGTTTCCACGCAACGGCCAAAGCCGCTTCCACCCAGAAGGGAGGCGGCATGGTCAGCGCTCACCTACCGGGGTCAACCCGCCCAGAGGCCGCCAAAAAAAATTGGGGAAAAACAAGAACCTTACCTGATCGCCTCCACGGAGGGCTGGTGGACGCCATGCTGACTGGTCACTCGAGTCAATACTTGACCGCTGGACGCTTGCGTTCGGCCGGCACGAGTGACTGACTGCCCGAGCGTCCACCAGGTGGTCAGCAGGTTAGGCAAGGCCGAATCATTCAAGGCGCTCATTGATGAGGCCGTTTATATGTACAATCGAGCAAAAAACGATAGCGCTGATTCCGAAATGTCGGTACCACGGGGTGGACAGTGTCCACTCGGCGAGAAACTGCAGCCGTACATCCCAATCACCGCTCGGACAGCGGCCGTAACGAGAAAAAAATAATAGAAAAAAAGGAAGACCACAAATTGCCACATTGCGCTCCATTAGCTCCTTCCTGAATGGTAAGGACGCGGTCCTAATCGGTTCAAAAATCCGTCGTAAAACTGAAAACGCATTTTTGCAATTTTTTTTCTTTTTCTC